>JAQZBX010064315.1:0-16516 GCA_029593785.1 Cabassous unicinctus
GATCATGACCATCTTTTTCTCCACCTTATGTACCATATTATATATTAATAAACAACAGTTTATATTATGCATTTCATAATCAATTGTTTACTAAATGAATGAATGAATAAAGCAAACATGACCAAATTTGAAAAAGATGAGTAAACATTTTATAATTACATTTTCTGAAAATTTGCCTATGTAGTGTTAAATAAAACAAGTAGATTTCATTCTGTATGAACTATATTTAGAACACTAATTTGATAGAAGTGAATTCAGGATGTGGGACAAAAATACTCTCTAAGAATCCTTTACATTGACATGCCTTAATAGCACTAAGAATCAATATCATTGGGAGACAACATCAAATGGAATGTTGAAAGTGACAGTTTGTCTCCATAAAAGCAAATGGATGTCATGTGTAATGTAGTTTCAATATGGAGGATGTATTCCACCTTAGTGGACATGTGTTATTTTTCTGTACAATGTCTAAGCACCTTTGCAGATACATCTTTCCTGCCTCTGAATGATTCCAAAATAAATTTGCATAAACTGTATTACTGGGTCCTTATTGTTTATGCATTATGGGAGTACATTTTTCTTCTTTGGGTAACTGAGCTCTGAGTTTCCTCTTAGGAAACTACATCTTCTCCATTTTCAGTGTATATTGGATGAGTGGTGTTATCTTCCAAGAGTGACAATATGATTCCTGCTTGGACAATATGAAAATATATTTTTTCCCCAGTTTGGAATGATTGAGTCAGGGATATATGAGCAAATAAAATGCAAACCCAGTATTCTAGAATTTTCAGGAAAGTCACTCTCCTTTTCCTAATAGTTTCTGAGAAGACAGATCCGGAGTTCCTTCCTAGTATCTTACTATGGTGATATGAAAGACCCTGATTGAAAATGAGCCATCACAATGGAAGCAGAGCCAAGAGATTAAAAGTAGACAACAGTTCTTATAATAAAATTTGAACTCTAGAATTCAGCCATAAGCAAACTGTTTCATCATTTTTAAAATTTATATTATTTTTTTCATATTCTTTTCTGTAACACAGAGAATACTTGTAAACTTACCACTTATTCCAAGAACTGAAAATATTACCAATAATTAAACCAAACTATGAGAACTACCTCTATCATGTTACTTCCCTAACCCTAAAGATGACTAATATCCTAATTTTAAATGTATAATCATCTTGCTTTTTTAAAAATAAAATATATTTATCATATTTGTATTTTTTAGTTTTTCCTGTTTTTGAATTTTAAAGAACACAGCATACTGAAAACAGTATTCTTGGAAGTGACTTTTTAAAAAATCCACATTATTACTAAGTTTTATATAGATTGTTAAAGGTAATTATAGATTCATTTTTACTGCTATATCATATTCCATTTTGTGATTATTCAAAATCCATTATCCTGTCAATGAGTCTTTTGACTACTATGAACAGTAGTACTCTAAACATTTTGGAACATGTCTTGTGGAAAAGTAATCAACAGGTTGAAGGAGGTACCCTAATTCAGCTTTATAAAATAATATAAATTTCTCCAATGGGTCCAGGAAATGCAATATAATGACGTGCCAAAAAAGAGAGTACTGGAATATTCATGAACAGACCTAATAATCTGCACAGTAAAAGGGAAAAATCAAGTAGAATATTCTATTTTTGTTTTGTTTTAGTCAAATGAATAATGTGGTAATCCACAAAATTGCCTGTATTCATATTTTTTACTGTCAATTTTTAAATGTCAATTCCTAGCCACTTACTCTGTGTCACATTTCGAATACAATTTCTAGAACACTAAAATACACTGGTTTCCTATGAAGGAGAGAAATAGTTTATTTGATGGCAGATGGTGCTCTTGTTATTTAAATATCATTAAATGTGATCTATAAAGCTATGTAAGGGATTCAAGATTATACTTTTATTATTAAAAGCCATATTTGTTAAAAAAATTATATCTACTCTCAAAATCTACATTCATACCCTTCTTCATTCCAGACCTTTTTGAGGCAAATAGTTAAGAAGGACTTGCAGAGGTTAGGAGAGGCATGGTAATGAAATATCTTAGATTGCTGCTCAATCTCTTATAGTTCTTTATTTATTAGAATATAACCTAGTCTTCAAAGCCTGGCAAGTAGAAGAAAACCTCCTCTTTGGAAAATGAAAATAAGAAGGATTACCCTTACTCTCTTACCTATTTGTTACACAGCTGAAGAAATAGATGAACCTCCAGGACTTGAATCCTAAGTGGACCTGATACCTTCTAATGCCAGACTAAGATACCTTCTAACACCAGACAAAGTCAGGTGTTTCAGCCTGTAAGAAATCCCTTAAAGTACAGCACAAAGAAAGATAGCATAATCAAAGATACATTTTCATTTATTTTATTTCATGTTTAAAAACTCAATATGATTTTTATGGATGTTTTGAGGGTTATATGTATATGTTGTGTTTCTCTAGGGTGAAATTTCTTGGAGTCATGAGCTATATTAAGGTGATAAGACTTGTATTTTTAGATCAGCCCTACTTACACATTCCCAAGATATCCAGCCCTTGCATCTGGCTCATTAAGCAGGGAAATAAAAAGTGAATTCCCTTAAGTATATGGTAAATTGTGGGCAATGTCTCCTTCCCACAGAGTCTCTTGGTCTCTAAGGCTGATGAAATGCCTTACTTATTTCAAATGCTTGGTGCAAAAATCCACTTCAAGTCTAACAGGCACTCCTTATCAATTCTCCAGTGATAATTTCTAGCAGCCAATTGTTTCTTGGCAAGAAGATTTGAAGCTGAATCCTACTACTGATCACATACAAGCAGACTTCAATTGCCCCAACCTAGTAAAACATTCTTTGAAGATATTATATCTTCCATCTTGTGTGTTTTTCTGTCTCCAGTGCACTGCCCAGTGAAGAACTGTAATTCAGGCCTCATTCTTTTTTCTCTACCCATGAGTCCATGCCAACTCTCAGCTTTTACACATAGAATCTTCCTAAGACCACTCATCTCCCCTTCCTGAAATTATATTTTCTAATGTTTTTTCTTTATATTCTGCATTACTTATTTTTTCTGAATTTTTAAAAATACGATTTACCATGTATGTTGTTACACAATATTTTTGGAAATTTGCCTCCTGATATTTTGAAATGGCAAAGCAGACATTATATTTTTTATCCATCACCACATAATGTAAAGAATTTCCAAAGAGTTATTTTTCCTGAAGCAACACTGACTTTAACAAATTAAATATCTTAAAATAAAATAAAATTCTCAATGGTTAAATGTTATTAATATAATAAGTGCTAAAAATAAAACTTTTACTAAAAGATTAGAATTTAGACATAAACTAGCCCATGTCATTTTCCTTGAATTCAAACTAATGGAGTTTCCATGAGCATCAATAAAATTGTAGCATTTTATGCATTTTAAAAATAAATACAGATGAATACTTTAACTTATAAAATGCTCACACGTAAAATATGCAAGAATGTTCACATTTGCGCCATTACCCCACTGCAATCTTTCTCTGCTTTCTGAAACCAATAAACTTCTTGGAATCCCAACCCAGATCACCAGCTTCTACACATGCCTCCTTCTAAATCACAATCTTATCCCATAGTCCTAGAGATGTGATAAACCTGTGGAATGAAAAGGAATCTATGAACAATTAATGTCTCAAACATTTCAGATCATAGGTTTACAACTTCCTCTGAGAACATGGTGTTGGACATTCTTCAGTATCTATCCACAAATACTCATAGACTCAGAAGAGATTCACAAAATATAAAACATAGGTCATTCCCCTCACAATAATTTTAAGAAAATTGCCACTTTTACCGTATTTTTTCCTTCTAATTTATTTTCAATCTTTATCTTTCCCATCTTCTAACTCTTGTTATAAAAAACCCTCACTTCTGTTCTTTTTGTCATTATAAAATCCTTTTCCTTTGAAAGGTTGTAAAATGATTTTGACAGATTCCTCTACTATATCTGTATATATTTTTCCATTCCATTTTTAATGTAGTAACGTTTATTAATTGTTTTATTTATGATCTACGCTTTTTACTTTTTATTTTAATGAATCGATTTTATTGATATATATTAATAAAGTATAAATTCATCCAAAGTGCACAATTAATGGTATTCAGTATAATCACATATTTGTGCATTCATCACTTCAGTTATTCTTAGAGCACTCACTTTTGTTTCTCCAATAATAATAATAATAATAATAATAAAACAAAAAGTAAACAAACTCATCACACTCAATCTCTCTATAGTTCCCCTGTCTTACATAGCTGCTTGTATATTTGTACTTATATTTTGTGTAAACAGTTTTATATATGCAGTATTACCATTGGAGGTAATATTGCTGGAAGGGCTTGATTGCCCTGTTAAAAATCACTTAACTGTAGATGTAACGGTCTATTTCTGAGTCCCTATTCAGTTCCATTGTTCAATGTGTCTGTCGTTATAGCCAGTACCATGCTGTTTTGCCACTATATCTACATAATATTCTTTAAATTCCAGAAGTGAGTCTTTCAACTTTGTTGTTCCTTGTTAAGACCTTTTTGACTATTCAGGGCCCCTTCCCCTTCCAAATGAATTTGATATTGGTTTTTACATTCCTGCAAAAAAAAAATGCTGTTAGGATTTACATTGGGATTGTGTTAAATCTGTAAATCAGTTTGGGTAAAATTTACATAATAAGGATATTTAGTCTTCCAATCTATGAACACAGAATATCTTTCCATTTATTTAAGTCTTCTTCAGTTTCTTTTAAAAATATTTTGTAGTTTTCTAAATAAAAGTCCTTTATGAAATTGATTAAGCTTATTCCTGAATATTTGAATGCTTTCATTGATATTATAAGTGGATTTTTTGTTCTGATTTCCTGCTCAGATTGCACATCTGTAGTGTATAAAAACGCTATTGATTTTTGCATATTAATCTTGTATCCCGGCCCTTTGCTGAAGTCATCTATTAGTTCTAGTAGCTTTGTTTTAGGGTTTTCAGGAGATTCTACATATAGGATCATGTGGCCAATGAATAGTGAAGTTTTACTTCTTTCTTTCCTATTTTGGTGCAAGTTATTTCTTTATCAAGCCTAATTTCTCTAACTAGAATCTGTCACAAAATGTTGAATAACAATGGTGACAGTGGTTATTCTTTTATCACCGAGCACAATGTTAGCTGTAGGTTTTTTATATGTGCACTTTACCATATTGAGAAAGCTTCCTTCTATTCCTATCTTTTGGAGTGTATTTATTAAGAAAGGGTGCTATACTTTGTCAGATGCCTTTCCTGCATCAATCGAGATCATGTGATTTTTCTTCTTCAATTTCTCAATGTGTTTTATAACATTAATTGATTTTCTTGTTTTGAACCACTCTTGCATCCCTGGGATAAATCCCACATGATTGTGCTCATAAGTCTTTTATTGTGCTTTTGGATTCTTGTTGTAAGTATTTTGTTAAAGATTTTTGCATTTACATTCATTAGAGACATTGGTCTGTAATTTCTTTTTTTTTTTTTTTGTAGTTTTTTTTTTAAAACCTGTTTTTGGTATTAGGGTGATGTTGGCTTCCTAGAATGAGTTTGGTAGTGTTCTTTCCTGTTCAGTTTTTGGAAGAGGTTGAGCAAGATTCATATTAGGTAATCTTTGAACACCTGGTAAAATTCATTTGTGAAGCCATCTGGTCCCAGGCTCTTCGTCTTTGCAAGGTTTTTGATGAGTGTTTCCATCTTCTCATTGGTGATTTGCTTGTTGAGGTCTTCAATTTCTTTTAAGTTCAGTGTTCGTGGTTTATGTGTTTCTAGTATTTTGTCCATCTCTTGTACATTGTCTGTTTTATCTCGCATAAATTTGTTCACAGTATCCTCTTATCATATCTCTTAATTCTGCAGTGTCAGTGGTAATGTCTCCACTCTCATTTCTGATTTTATTTATTTACATCTTCTGGGTTTTTTTTTTTTTGTCAGTCTAGCTAACGGTTTGTCAGCTTTGTGGACAATGAACAAATTTTGTTTTTGTTGAGTCACTCAATTTTTTTTCTCTATTTCATTTATTCTCCTCTGATCTTTACTATTTCTTTCCTTCAGGTTGGTTTGGCATAGGTTTGCTGTACTTTTTCTATTTACTCCAAGAGTGCAGTTAGATCCTCAATTTTAGCTCTTTCTTCTTTTTTAAAAAGCCCATAGGGCTATAAATTTCCCTCTCGGCACTGCCTTTGGGGTTCCCAAATATTTTGGTACATTTTATTCTCATTTTCATTCATCTTAAGATATTTGCTGAATTCTCTTGCAATTTCTTCTTTGAACCAATGATTCTTTAATGTTTAATGTTGTTTAATCTACATATATTCGTGAATTTTCCCTTTTTTCATGCATTATTGATTTCCAGCTTCATTCTTTTATGATCAGAGAAGATGTTTTAAATAATTTCAATCTTTATAAATTCATTGAGACTTTTCTTTTGACCCAACATATTACCTATCATGGAGAAGGATCCATGAGTAAGCACTGGAAAAGGAAGTTTATCCTGTTGCTTTGTGCTGCAATGTTCTACAGATGTCTGTTAGGTCTATCTCATTTATTATATTATTCAAGTTCTCTGTTTGTTTATCATTTGTACAGATGTTCTATCCAATACTGAGAGTGGTCTACTGAAGTCTCAACTATTATTGTAGAGAAATCTATTTCTCCCTTCAACTTTGCCAGCATATGCCTCGTATATCTTGGGACACTCAGGTTAGATGCATAAATATTTAGTATAGTTATTTCTTCTTGGTGAATTTCCCCTTTTGTTAATATATAATGTCCTTCTTCACCCCTTATAACAGTTTTGCAATCATAATCTATTTTGTCTGAATTAGTATCATTACTCCAGCTCTTTTTTTGGTTACTATTATCATGGAATACCTTTTTCCAACCTTTCCCTTTTAACCTGGTTGTATCCTTAGGTCTGAGATGGGTCTATTATAGACAACACACAGATGGCTCATAATTTTTTACCCATTTTATCAGTCTGTGTCTTTTGATTCAGGAGTTTAAGCCATTAACACTCAATGTTGTTACTGTAGAGACACTAATTACTTCTTCCATTTTGTTCTTTGGTTCTCTTTTGTCTTATCATTCTATTATCTCTCTTTTTACCCTTTAATTTACCTTTCCTAAAAAACTTCATTTCTACCCCATTCCCCAAATTTCTTGACTTTGTTTTGTTTCTTTTTAGGCTGCAGCTCTCCCTTAATATCTCCTGTAATTCTGGTCTTTGGTAAAATATTCTATCAGGTTTTGTTTGTCTGTGAAGACTTTGAACTCTCCCTCATTTTTGAAGGACGGTTTTGCCAAATAAAGAGTTCTTGGCTGTCAGTTTTTCTCTTTCAGTACCTTAAATACACATACTACTTTTTTCTTCCCTCCATCATTTCTGATGCAAGGTCTGCACTTAATTTTACTGAGTTTCCTTTGTATACGAAATTTTGCTTTTCTCTTGCTGCTTTCAAATCCTCTTTTTATCTCTAGTATTTGTCATTCTGAATAGTAGTTGTCTCAGTGTACGATTTTTCATATTTTTCTATTTGGGGTGTGTTGTCCTCCTTTGATATTGATATTTATGTCTTTTACATAGGTTGGGAAGTTTTCAGTCATTATTTCCTCAAATATGTTTTCTGCCCCTTTTCCATTTCTTCTCCTTCTGGGACAATGGTAATGCCATTGTTTGTGTTTCATGTTGTCATTCAATTCCCTAAAACTCTTTTCCATTTTTTTCCATTCTCTTCTCTTTCTGTTCTCTTCTTTTCCAGTTCAGATGTTCTGTCTTCAAAATCACTAATTCTTTCATAGAGCAATTCAAATCTGCTCTTATGTGCCTCTAATGTGTTTATAATCTCATTCCTTGTGTCTTTCATTCACATAAGCTCAGTTGCATTTCTTTGCAGTTGTTCAATTTGTTCTTTATACTCACACAGTGTTTTCTTAACATCTTTTATCTTTTTAGTTATATTTTCTATCCATTCTTTGAATTGATTTAGAAGAGTTGTGTGATTATCACTGATTGCTTGTCTTAAATCCTGTTTATCTTCAGAATATTTGGTTTGTTCCTTTGGATGGGCCATCTCTTCTTGTTTCCTAGTATGATTGTAATTTTTTGCTGATTTCTGGACTTCTGAATATGTTGGTGAATTTACTCTGATGGCATTTCTCTCTTGCCTTTCATTTAATTTTCTCAGCTTTTCTTTCATATTTGGTTCAACTTATTTTAGGTCTTTAAAATTGCCAAGCTTAAGTTATCAAACTGAGGCCAGAGATTTACTAGTGGGTACAGAATTTTACCCAGGGGTTAGGATACACAGAGAACTGAAAACAATTTATGTCCACGCAATTTCCATATGGGCACTCCTCAACACACCTTTCCACCAAGTTTGTCAGTCTTGGCTTTCCTTTGTTCTTCTGTTTAAGCTCCAGAACAGAGATTCAATGAGGGCTCTACTAGCCAAAATTTATTGAAGATAAGCTCCCTAAAACCCCCCTTTTCCTTTGAAACAGGTTGCAGGGAGAAAGATGTCTGTTCTCCTTTCAGTCAGCTGCAATGAGCCAGGGATTTTGCCCCAGCTTAATATCTTGGGTGTGGTAGAGTAGAGCCATTCCCAGCCACCATGGGGGCTTGATAATTCACTTTTGTTGTTTCAGGTTCTTCATCTCTGTGCTCCTCAGCCTCTTGGGAGTTATGTAGCCTTGTCATGGTCTGCTGGCCTCTGAAGCAGGTCCCTTGGGTAGCTTTTGCGGCTTTCTCTATGTTTTTGTTAGACCATTGAGCCCCTCTTCTTAGTCCAATGCAATCTTCCCCTTTAAATTTTTAATTTGTTATTTACCATAATGTAAAGAACATTATTCCATATAGCTACACATGGTCCCTGAAACCTTTTTGAATAATTCATTTTTTCCAGTAATTTGAGATATCAACTTAACCTTATTCTAAAATCTCATAACTATTGTGGTCTAGGTTGGGGGTTTGTGTTCAGTTCCACTAATATGCCTCTTCTTTTACAAATACTACATTATTTAATTATTGTAGCTTTGTTCTATGTTTTAGTATCTGGTCAGCCTTTCCTCCAAACATTTGGTTCAAATTTACCTGGCCATATATGGTATGTTTGTTTTTTATATGAATAATCTTTCTTTGTCTAAATTATATTTTTAGTGATTAAATTGGAAGAACTTTTTGGTGTGTCAGTTCAATTTTTTTAGAGTTAGGAACCTTAGTATGTTAGCATGTTTAGGATTTTGAGTATTCCTAAGACAACATACTACATCATTCTGTTTGTACAAATCTTTGTATAACTTGAAGACATTTTTCAGTATTTTTTGACATAACTTCTATATTTTTATAAATTTTATCCTAGGTTTTTAAGATTTTTGTTTTTTTTTTAATAAAATTTTTATTTCCTCACTATTTTCCAGCTCTTTATTTTGAGCTATGAGAAAACTGATTTATGTAATTCTGTACCTAGCTATATTATCAATGTATCTTGTTGAATATAACTATTCAGTTTCTTCTTTGGGTTTTCCATGTATACAACCATCTAATGGTAAAATTATCAAATCCATTCTCATTTCAATACATTTGTTTTCTTTAATTTATTTAATTACATTGGTTTATTCTGAAGGAAACAATAATGATGATATGGGAGATACTTTTATTTCTCTGGATGTTAATAGAATATAAATACAAAGTTTGACTGACACAGGGAAATGGGTCAGGATTACTGAGAAAGCCCTATCTTCAATACTGAACATTTAAAATTATATAGGCCATGTTCATTCCTTGCCTCCTGATTCCTTCCTCCAACTTCAAACTCAATTGTGGAAAAATGAGAATTTTTCACTTATTAGTGTCTTTATCAAACTTAATGTTGGATATCTTATTAAATCTATTATTCCTTAGATTTTAACTTTTGTTCCTTTCACTTAAATATTTCAGTCCAAAAGCTGGGATAAGAATCTGCATACCAAGTGTTCACAAAATACTTGGAATTAGAACCAGATGGCCCACAGTGGAGTGCCAAAGTTCAAGTGAGATGAGGAGGTTGTCCAAGAGGTATGGAAGGTCAGAGGTGATAATTACCTCATGTGGGAGTCAAGACTGAGCAAGTTGAGGATGACATTCAGATATTTAGGTTACCCATACTTTCGGTTGTAAGCTAAACAGATATAGAAGAATTGATATTAAAGTAAAAAGGATTTATGTCTGGAAATGGGATTGTCTATTCTTCTAATAGATCTTTATTGTGGGATATTGAATAAATTTAGTTAGCAATTGAACTGGGCTTATTTTTTCATCATATTTTTATAGTAATTGTTGCTGCTGTTACTCTGGTAAGAGTATCACAGCTGTCAAATTTATTTTATGCTAATTGTGCTTAATTTGTTTTGGATTGCTGTGCAGATGTTCTCAATATGCTTGTTGTAACATTTCATTTAGTTTTTCACTATGAGTATGCATCTCAGAAAGGTTGTCTCACCATGCTTTTTTCCATCCTTTAGCTATATATGCTGTTACTTATTATGTGATGCTTGCTAGCCTTATGATGGGGACCAGAAATCAGTGTAGGAAGGCTGTTGATCTTTTTTAGCCTCGTATTCAGGCATTCCTGTGTCCTTAGATATTGATGACTGAGCTTTCTCAAAAATCCTGACTCTCTTTTCTGTGGCAGCTATACTGTGATGTTTCATTAGCATGCCGTGTGTGCAAAAAAAATTTGTGCTCCTTCCCCAGTTGTGGAGAATGTCTAATGGTCTGGGCCCAATAATTCCTGCCCTATCCCTGTGAGTAGAGATGGTTTTTGTTTGTGGTTTTGTACTTTTCCCCTGTCAAAAAGGGTTTTTATGTGTGTTCTGGAAGTGACAGGGTTGTTGCCCTTCTCGCAGTTGTTCAAAGATTTTCTTCCACACTGAAGGTAGAGAAGAAGCATAGAATGGTGTTTCATTCCTTTCGTAAAGTGATAGGCAGTAAAACTGTGGAAATCTTGCTCCTATATCTTGCCTTCCTCAAATGTGCTTGTGTGTGTGTGTGTGTGTGTGTGTGAGTACCTGGTAGAGAGGAGCATGCAAATGGTTAAAGCTACCCTTTCTATGCAGTCCCTTGGGATACTCTTATGCTAGTTCTCACTTGGCCTTTAGTAATTTCTTAAAATATTTACTTAAAATGTCTTACTTGGTTTTATAGAATTCCCATATTCCTCTCATTTTCTGGCCCAGGAAAACCAGCAACATTATCCTTATCTTTCCTTAGAGGCACCTATCTTTTCTTAGATTTCAGGCTAGTTGTTTGCCCTGCTCTCTGATAGGTACAGATATTGATAGTTTTGTAGATTGTTTGGTGTTGTGTTACTTTCATATCACTGCTGTAACAGATTACCACAGGCTTAGTGGTTTAAAACAAATTACATTTATTCTCCTTTATTTCTGGAGTTTTCAGAATTCTGAAGTAGTTCTTACTGGACTGACAATGAAGGTGTCATTGGACTGCATTCCTGTTGGAGGTTTAAGGGACAATTTGTTTCCTTGACTTTTCCAGCTTTCAGAGGCCATTTGCATTCCTTGGCTCCTGGTATCTTCCTCCATCTTCAAAGCCAGTAGCATGGAATCTTCAATTCTTTCTGATTGCTTACATCATCACATCTTCTTCTCTGACTTTTTAAGTACTTGTGATTACATTGGGCCCACCTGCATAATCCAGGATAATCTTCCCAGCTCAAGGTTCTTAACTTAATCACATTTGACCATATTCTTCTTATCAGAGGGTTTTCATATGGTTAGGATGGTAGTAACAATATTTCTATTTCCAAGTTTCTACTTCCTAAGCAGAGTCCAGAAACATACTCTTATAATTCTTTTGCAATCCATTTTCAGACTAAGAATTTAGAGTCATTTTTTTTCTTTTGAATTATCAAATGTTTTCATGGAAAACTGAGGGATGAGTTGAGAGCAGAAAATAGTAGTTTCCTACTAAGCCATTCAAACAAAACCAGGTTGCAAAATAGGTTCAGACAAACTTCCATTTGATTACTGACCTCATATTTTCTCCTCACCAAGTGAATATCAGGCCAAATGGTTTATATAGTCAGAGGTACTTGCTTAGACACTCAGATTGTAGGATGTCCCAGAATGGTCATTGGTAGTTCACCTGTATATTATAGTAAGGGTTTCTCATTTTCTGGAGAACATTTTGATTAAAAGCTGTAAAGTCTCTGAAAGGTCAAGTAGCTCATGTTTTGATTGATTTCAAGGGACAGCACATGTGTGTGCATGTATGTGTGTGTTTGTGTATTTGGAATCTAAAGGCTCCCAGCAATTTAAAAAGTGAGAGAGATTAATATTAAGTGCGCAAAATCCAACACTGAATCCTCAATCAATAATAGGTTTCCCAAACAAAAAATAAAAAAAAAATTCCAACAAATGAAGAAATAAATGAAATCCTCATTAATTTCTCTTTTATCAGTTCAATAAATAAGATATCTGGGAATTTTGCTTGTAGCAAAGATAGCATATAAGGGACTTGTTTTACCTTCCTAACTAAAATAACTCAAAAAACTAGCAAAATATATGAAGCATGATTTTAGGACATTGGATATCAGGCAGTGCATAACAATGATTCTTGAGAGAAGTAAGACAAATAAGGTGATTCCTACTATTACCACAGATTATTACATGGCACCTTAGTTTTCTGGTGCTGCCATAACAGAGTACCACAAACTAGATGGCTTAAAACAACAACAATTTTTGTCTCACAGTTTTGGAGGCTTAAATTCCAAAATCAAGGGGTTTGCAGGGCCAAATTTCCTCTGAATACTGTAGGGTTCTGGAGGAGGCTAGCCAACAATCCATGGCCTAACTCAGTCTCTGACTCTGACTCTCACTCTGTCACATGGTCATCTTCTCTGACTGTCCCCTACTAACTGTGCCAAAATTTCCTCTGCTTATAAGAACACTAGTCAAATTGGGTTAAGACCCACTCTAATCCTGTGTGGCCTCATCTTAGTTAATAACATTTTCAAAATCTTACTTCCAAATAGGATCCTATTTATGTGAAAAGAGATTAGGACTTAAACTTTTTTCTTGAGGAAAAAGGGGGAACATTTCAATCCATAACACATGGAAAAAGTCTCCAGCTGCTGAGCAGAAAGGGAGCAACAAGGTAGAAAGTAAGGAAATGGAGTTGGGAATTCAAGGCAGACAAGGGAGCTTGAATTCACAGGGCAGAGTAACAGAGATAACAGAGTTCCAGAAAGAGCTGCAGAGAGCTCCAGAGAGCTGCAGAGAGCTCCAGAGAGCTCCAGAGAGCTCCAGAGAGAGAGCTCCAGAGAGAGAGAGAGAGAGAAAGAGAGAGAGAGAGAAAGCAGTAGAGAAAGAACTTATGGATTGTCCACCTTGAGTATTCAACTGAGTACTGGTCATCATATACATATAAGAAAACTACTCCAGTCCAGAGAAAGAACCACTCCAAAGTATTAAAGGGAACAATCCCTAGAATTCATACAGAACCAGAAATAATCTGAGTTTTCCAATAGCCAGATTAGAAAACTTCTTAATTAACAAGTAATCAGGTAAGGTATTCAGAAATGCATTGCCACCATGTTAAAGAAAATTAGTCATAGATTAACACCTCCCTTGTCCCACTTAATAAAGCTCAAGAATAATAATAAGAATATAAAATTATCCAGCATCCAACATGGTAAATTAACAATGTCTAACATCCAATGAAAAATTAAAATGTATAGAATTAAGCAGGAATATATAACCTATGATGAGGAAAAATCAATTGAAACGGCCACAAGAAGAGAAAACTATTCCAGAATTACTCAGCAGAGATATTAGAACAGTTATTATAACTGTTTTCCATAATTTTCAAGAAAGTATTGATAAGAATAAGCATGAAAAGTATAGAAATGGAATATAAAACAAATTCCAAATTGAAATTATAGTGATGAAAAATACAATTAAAAATAATTTATTTGTAAAATAAAATAGTGATGAAAATTGCACTGGATAACAGATTAAAAGAAGATTGTCCACTGAAGAAATTGAACACCGCAAAAGAAGATTCGTAAACTTGAAGACATAGCAATGGAAACTATGTAAAATAAAAAACAAAGAGAAAAAATGACTGAAAATCAAATAAACACAGAATTAGTGAACTGTGGGAAAATAGCAAGCTGCCCTACCATATAAGTAATTGTGTCCCTAAGGGAATGGATGGGAAAATGGACAGGATAAAAGTTCAAAACTTTTCTGATTTGATGAAAACTATTAATCCAAAGATCTAAGACTCCAATATACCCTGAGCACAAAATCATGAAGAAAATGACACTATGACATGTCATATTAAACTTCTCATAAGCAGTGATAAAAGGAAAAATTTTAAATCAACTAAAGAGAAAAGAGGAATGAAAATTAGAATGACAGAACACTTCTTATAGTGGAAAAAAATAGCAAAGTCAGTAAAGTAATCAATGAAAGAATTCAATGTGGAATTTAATACTCAGGAAAATATTCCTTTCTAACTCAAGGATTAAAAAAAAACAACAAGACTTTCAAAAGTGAAATAATTCAGCAGCAGCACAATGGCACTGCAAGAAAGATTAAAGAGGTCCTTTAGTCAGAAGAAAAATGATATCAGATGTAAACCAGGAAATAGAGTAATGTAAACTTCCAGAATTGATAAATATAAATGAATTAAATTTATATGATTTCTTTGCCAGCAAAAAGACAACATTGATTCATTTTTCTTTATTGAAAAGTGCAAGTTTTTTCACACACACAAAAAGAATTTTCATCATAATACTTTCTCATTCATATATCAAATATTAAAAATCCAAATTTAAAAGTCCTTTTAATGATATAGCCACAAATCCCTTCTAAATCTTAAGAAAGTTATGTTGTGTTGGATCCTTAAAAACAGCTCCACACTAAGCTGACACCGGAGAGTTTATTGTAATTTTTAAAGCTTGATGGAGTATAAGAAAAATCTGAAATTAATTAAAAATGTCCTTATCTTAAGGAAAGAACTAGTATATTTTAAGGAATAGCTCTCTAAAATTCTGCTTTGGCATATATCAATCAATTTAGGTACTTGTCCTGCCCTCTGAAATTATATATCATTCTCCAATCTGAAAGAGCTAATGGGCCAGGCACAGGAATTTTAACAATTTATGCTGTGAAAACTTATTGAAGCCATATTTACCAATACAGGTGCAATAAAGTGGAAGGAGCTAAATATACAAAAAGTTTGAAATAATTATTTGAATAAAATTTGGAATAAATTATGTTCTAATGTCTGCTCCTGATTTAGTCTTGTTTGCTACCAGGTTCAAGATGTTTAAAAATCTATCTGGACAGGGAGAGAAGTAGACCATTAACAGAACTTGTAACAGGCCCAACACTGCTTAGAACTTTCCGAGAGAATTAAAGAGTTAGAGATTGTAAACATAAAGGGAAAGGAAAGATTTTATTACTAAGGGAGTTGACAACACATTTAAAAAAAAAGAAGAGGGTGAATGGGAAATTTGTCACAACTGTGGAAAAATGAGATAAGACATTGAAAGATATATACTCAAATAAGTATCAGTTCTCAGGAACATTTCCTAACAGGAAAAAGAAAAAAACCACCCACCCTAGTCCAAGCTCAAATTAGGATGACCTGGCCTTTATGCTATTTTTCCACAAGGTGGCAATGAAGACAAACAGTAGACTAAGAAGCTCCATGTTCCAAGCATAACCTTATTCCTAGAGGATTTTGCAGATATGCCTCTTTTCAGAAAAGATTAACAGATGGTGTGAATTTTTAAAGAAATTGTGCATTATCCTGTAAGGTTTGCTTCAGGACCACAACAATTCTCTCATTTTAACTCATGACCAGGAAGCTCAAGTTGGTCATCTTTGCTACTAGAACATCCTACTGCATATCCTCAGTTCATGTACTTTCCTATTGTTTCAAAGGATTATTTCACACTTTTTCTTTTCATTCAAATCCCCAATACCTTTTTCCCTCTATTCAGTCTCAAATGATGACTTTATTTTCTGTTTGTTCAGTCATCAAAAAAGTATTTCTACAGACTCATACCATCCTCCAGAAGCCATACCCCATATTTTGACTCCCTGCCTAGTACCATAAAATCCTACTCTTCATGCTACCAACTCTCCATGCTACCATCAAAAGCCAGTGTCTCCACTTGTGCAGAAGATTGTATTTCCTCTTGCTTACTCAAGAACAGTGGTCTGACAATTCTCTCCTCTCTTTTCTTAGCAACTTTTCTTCTCTACTAGATCATTCCCATCACTGCAGAAATACCCTATTTCCCCATCTTAAAAATCCCCTTATCTTAACCTCATTTCCCTGGCATTTATTTCTTCCTATTAATAGTAAAATATGTTGAAAGAGTTTCCTTACTTGTCTTTAATTCTCTTCCTCAGTCCCTCTTATACCAACTTTAGGAAGACTTTTCCAACCACTCAATATTAACAAA
>JAQZBX010064317.1:0-16521 GCA_029593785.1 Cabassous unicinctus
AATGCTGTTTCCCATCAACTTTGGGAGGATGTAGCCTCTGAATTCACCTGGCCTTTCTCACTCTCATGGTCCAGTATGTCATTGCTAACACCTTTTTGGGCCTTCCTACTACCACCTTCTTTCTTTTTAGTAAAACCATGTATCTTAAACTCTAACTAAGTTTATTTCTTACAGAATCAACACCTAACTAGCCATGCAGGGATTTTATCCAGCTCCACCCACAGTGCCAGACTCATCTTCCCCCAACCACGATAGAGTAGCAAGAGGGTTTTACACCTTGTCAGGTAGGGCCTACTCCCCTTAACCAGCAGGAAGTAGTTACAAAAGAATGACCATTATCCTTCAGTACCTCCTTAAGAATAAGGGTGTAAATCTTCTGAGAGGGGAGCTGAGGCAAGCTATTTAGGAAAAAGGAAGACAAGTCTAAGACCTGACAGAAAAATATGGCCACGAAACACATGGTCATGGAACCCCACCTGGAAACTCCCTGAGGGACCAAGAAGGCTGCCGGAAGAACCCCACAAAAACCTGGCCATGAGAACCCCATTTGGAATGAGATCTCATTCAGGGTCAAGGGAAAGCCCTGGATACCCTCAAAGGGCCTCATCATTGGGCACCCTGGGGAACTGACGGGGTCAGGGGGAGAATCAATCAGAACAGCAAACAGCTGGGGCCCCTCCACCAAACATTAGCAAGAGGAGGAATATTAATAGCTTAATAAAGGCAACCACATAAGCCAAATCTCTCTCTCTGCCTGGAGAAGCCCACACCTACACTTGGGGATATGTAATCTGCTCTTTTCTCCTGTTTCTATTCTCTTCTCCCATTTTCTCAATAAACTACTGGCCTGCCTAAATTGGCATGTTCTTAAATTCTTTTATGTAACATAGCCAAGAACCTAGAGGAATCCATCATCCCTCAACTTCAAGGCCAGATATCCTAGAACCCTGCTGGGTCTTTATCAGTATGACTACCTGGAAGAGAGGGCTTGAGCAGTGACAGTCATATGTGAGGTGGACCTTTGGGGAACTAGGGGCTCAGAAGATACCAGACAGATGACAGAGAGGCCAAGCTTTCAACAGAGTCTGAGTTTCATCATGTATTTCTTACTGAATATAATTTAAAAGGTCAGAGGAAGATAAAAAATAAGATTTTGCTGTGATTATAACCTATGGGTCATGCTGAATCAATATATTAGTCACATTTATTTCCATAAGTTTCAGACATAATGCTTGACTCATCCTAGGCACTTGATCAATGTTGAACTGAGGTGACCTGATTTTGTAACATATTCTTCTACTGTACCAAAATATATCCATGAGACGGCCCAATTGAATGGCAGTCCATATTCTTGTTTCAGGGTTATGTCTCATTAAATTACACTTTGAGACAAGTTTTAAGTGAATAATTGAAATTAACAACTAAGTATAAATACACATTTAAAAACCAGCTCTTAAATATTATGAGTCAGTAGAAAGAAAATAGTTTTCTAGCCCCAGAGATATGATTCTATTACAAGCCATATAAAGCCCAAATGTCTTGCGGTCCAGTTTTTGGCCAAGTCACAGGCAAAGAAATATCAGTCTAGCAGGAAAGCTTAACTGAAACCAATAGATACCTAGGAAAATATGAAAAGGCGTTATTACATGGATAATGCACAGCAAAACTCCTTTAAAAAAAAAACCCCTTCTTTACAACTTCTCTCTCTTTTATTAGGTCCCTGAACTTTTCCCTTCTGGAAAATTCCCCAAAACTGTCTCTGAAATCCACTTTCCAGTCTCTTCTCCCTCATAGCTTCCCTGGCTGCCTAAAATAAATTTTCTTCACTCTCATCAGCAAATTCACCCTCCTCTCTCCCTTTTCTCAAATCTCTTTCCATCTTTTCTGCATAGTTTACTACATTGAACTCAAAATTGCAAGTTGGAGGGTAGGGAGGCTTAGCAGAACACACCAGGATTTTCCTGAGGGGTCAGACAGTAAAGGAAGAAGCTGTGAATATTTAATGGTTTTACCCTGTCACTTTTTAAATAGAAGACGTTGCAAAGAGCTGTGCAGCTGCCAGTTGGCAAGAATAACTGGCTTGTGTGTGACACCTTTGGGGCCCTTGTGGTGGGGAGGGCTCTCTCCATCCCACAATAACTCTCATTTATAGCCTGATAATAAAGTGAAATTCTGTAATAAGAAATTTATCCCTTTGGTTTTGTTCCTGATTAAAGTATATATTATAATATTTTATGGTCATTAGTCATTGATACTTGGGTACAAATGAGTGCATTAGCTACTTTCTTGGGAAAGAGAGTTTGGACGATAAATCAAGAAGAAAGAAACTGAGACCCAAGAAGGAAAATCTAAAAAATTGAAAAGACATGAAGAGAAAAGGTGGGAACATTAGATACAAAATTTGCCATTTTTTCCCAAAATGTCGACTGGGGTTAGTGCTGGTCCTGGAAAAAAGCTAAAGTAGAAATCATTGCTTTGGGGAGTCTAGATGGCTAGTAGGAATTGCTACAAACTTCAGGGTGGGGAGAAAGAGACAATTTGGCTACATGTATCAGAAAGTTTACAATGTGCCAGCTATGATGTAATAATTCCACTTCTAAGAATTCATGCTAAAGAAGTAGCAGGATGTATTTACAAGGATATTAATTATAATGTTGATTATAATTATAATTAGCATAATAATTATGGGCAAACACTTGGAAGCAACTAAATGTACAACAATAGGGAACTGAGTGAATGAAGTAAGGTTTATGATACAAGGCAGTACTATACTGTAGTAATAATTCAAATCACAGAAGAATTTTTATTAGCCGGAGAAAGTGTTCGCAAAACTGAGAGATGAAAAGCAGTTTGTAAAATAATATGTACGATATGATAGCATTTTATTAAATATGTATGCAGAAAAAAAAGACTGGAAGGACATATTAATGGTGGTTATCTCTGGATTAGGATTATATCAATTTTTTTTTTTTTCTTTTGTGCTTCTCTGTTTTTCCAGTTTCCACACTAATCTCATATTACTTTTGCAAAATAAACAAGGAAACATACCTGTTTTAAAAAATAATAAAACCTTCATCTCTTTAGGTTTGACCTAAGTCTCTTTGAGATGGTGAGTATAGAGCTATCTTTCAATCTGACGCTCCCACGAAGCCGTTAGTTTACAACAGTTTCATGGGTCAATGATTTGCACTCTCAGTAGAGCTCTCAATGTAAGAGCTGGTACTCAAGTGCATGTGTGCTAGAAATTATACATAACTTTTCTTCATTTAAGTGAGCAACGTGTTCTTTTCATAACTCTATCCACTGTTCACAAACTGCCCCAGGCAATGATTAGAGAGCAGTTTCAGTTCCAGGGAGGCTAGGTGAGTGGCACAGAAACCTTCAGAATATTAGGGTAAATTGAACACTTCCGTCACAGTTTGATACCTTTTGGAAATTTAATGAAAGATTTGCCTTCAGCCTCGAACACTGTGAAGCTAGCAGGATCCTCTAAACATATTAAATAGATTCTCTTGTAAAAATCCTGGTTTGTGCCTCAGAAAATTAGCATTTGTATGCAGACAAAAGCGTTTATTAGAATAACTGGAGTATGTTGGGGTCAACATTAGTAAAACTATAATTACTTATTTGCTAAATGTATAAATGTTGATCTAGTGATTTGTCTAATAGAAAATGTGAATCTAGAAATGGGGGGAGCGGGGAAGAGACATAGCCAGAATCGATCTCTTTTTTCAAAGTTTTGGTCTTATCCTAAAGCTTTCAAAGTTTTAGTCTTACCTTACAACTAAGCTCAGAAGTTCTGGGGGGACCTCCTTAAGGAATAAAAGCCTTTCCTTGGCTACTCGAAAAAGCCAAGAGCTTGACAGCTTTGTAATATCAAAACACCTTCTTTCTCATACCAGTATTCCTCTCTGCTAACACTAGCGTTTTCTAAAGGTTTTTTAAAGAACATGGCATCTTGGGTTGTTGGCATTGGGGCTCCTGGAAGCCAGGCTCCTAGGCTCTTGACAAAGGCAGCTACCAATCTCTTGGATCTAAGAGGATTTACATTATAAGATCTACCTTACCACCAGACCAGGTACCCTAACTTCTCCAGCTGCTCCAAACACTCAATCTTTTTTAATTTAATTTAATTTTTAAAGAAGCTTTAGATTACATAAATGGATACATCGAAAATATATAAGGATTTCCATATACCCCACCCACACACACCGTTTTCCCCTTTAACTACATCTTTCATTAGTGTGGTACATTTGTTACAATTGATGAACACATATTGAAGCATGGCTAAAAGCTTACATTATTGTTTACACTTTGCGTTGCGCATTTTTATAGGTTTTGACAAAATGAATAATGGCTTGTATCTGTCATTGCAATGTCATTCAGAATAATCCCAATGTCCCAAAAATGCCCCATGTTTCACCTATTCTTCCCTCTCCCTCCCCTCAGAACCTCTGGTGGCCAGTGCCTTTATATCAATGTTACAGGTTCTTCCATTTCAAGCACTTTATCTCATTGTTGAAAATACTTGTTTTTCCAACTAGAAAGTAACATAGAAGCATAGATTTTGGAGGCAGACGTTGTGTATTGAAATGATATTAATGATCTTGAATCACCCCTCCCTCCCCCCAAAAACCCCCTACCAAAGTTGAAAACATGTTGTCCACAACTAGAATGTAAAAAAAAAAAAAAATTGAGAAAAACATGTTTTTGTAACAAGTGATGGCAGCCAGAGGAGCTCTTCCTATAAAATCCAGTGCAGACGCCACTTTGGTGAGTATCAGTGAGGCAGGTTAGTATAGGAAACAGAGAAGGTGGCTAAGACCTGGCTGAGAGAATATGGCCGTGAGACCCCACCCAGAAACCCCCTGCTACTAAAGAACAAAGCCGGAAAGACCCTGCGAGACCACAAGATCCCATTTGGAACTTTTGTGGGGTCAAATAGAAGCCCCGGATAACAGGTCTCCCCTGTTGAGAGCTAACGGGCGGAGCAACCAATCAGAACAGCAAACAGCTGGGGCCCTTCCCCAACATTAGGAAAGTGGAGGAGGAAAGTTCTTAAAAGGCCTAATCTAGAGCCCCACGTGCGCGTCTCACCCTGCAGCATGCCTGTCTCACCCTGCAGCATGCCCGTTTCAACCTGCAGCATGCCTCAGGTTGCCTAAGGTTTTTCTTTTCTTGTTTCTTAAAAAAACTCTTTACTCCCTTGCCTACCCTATGGGCATGTTCTTAAATTCTTTTATGCAACATAGCCAGTCCCCTAGGATCCCAGAACCCAGAGCATTCTGCTAACACCAGGTAAGGGTGAGCTGACACCCGGTCGCTCTGACTCCTGGTTTCAATGCTTGTGCTTTCCTGCTGTTCTGGTAGGTGCACTGAGACCAGAGCAGCGTCTCCTGCAGTCGATTGAATGCTGCGACAGACCTGGCTTCTGAGAATCCTCCTAAAAGTGTCTGCTTTCTTTCAGCCCTCAGGCTGCTGGACTTTAGAGATTCTGGGATCCTTCACCTTTAAATGTTTTGTTTGCCCGTGACCTGGCTATTGTGCTTTGGTTGTACTGGCAGCTTGCGATTAAGCAAGCAAATAAATTGCATTGAGCATTCAAACTAGAGTGGAGTCATTAGGATCTGCTTTCAAGCGCTAAATTTACATTCGCTCTGCTTTCAGTTTGTTACAACTATATTTACACGACAATTGGCGGGATCCCAATACCAATGCAATTGCCTCATTGGGGCACTACAACTGCAATACTTGAATTTAAATTCTAAATTCTAAAATTAAAAACCTATTAGAAGGTGAGAATTAGTTGATTCCCAGATCAACCCAATGGGAAAATCTGGTCACAGGTTGTGCACAGATGCCACAAGGGCATGTGCCAGTTTAAAGAAGAGTCCTGTAAAAGGGACACTGGTCACAAGTTGGACACATGCTATTAGGATATTAAGAAGAATCTGGTGAAAGGTACATGTAAAAACACCACACCTCAATCAATCAGCAGGATATATGATTCTTATTCAGACACATTCTCACAACCTATTTTGAATTTTGTATGTTCTTAATTCAATTGGCATTTACATTTTGGGGGGAAAAGCCTGAAAAAAAAGGATTGGAGAATAGTCAAGATGTGGAAAAATCTTTTTAACAACTAAAAAGGGAACACTAGGTGTTAAAAAATGAGGCCTCTTGGAGGCCAATAGAGGACCTCATAAGACAAAAATTTGGGATTAGAGACACTACACATGTTAATTTGATCACCAGGCCAAAAGAGTTATATCCTGTAGTTAAAAGAGCTAAGAAGGATGAAATACCTTTATGACTAGGAGCAATAAATAACATAGACAAAGACAGAAAGAAAGGGAAAATTCTGGGCAGAAGAATTGTATCTAAAAGGCCAATCCCAAATTCAAGCCCATTCGCTCCAGGTGATGACCCAGATTTGTTGCCAGCGGATGATGACTATCCAGATGATCCATCCAACCGGGATGGATGGGTAGCGTGACCCAGGACTACAAGTTAAAACTACTAAGAACCATATGAGGATGACCCTATTGCAGTAACAGAGAAAAGGGCATTTACCAGACCAGAAATCATAAAATTAAGGCAAGAATTATCACAAAATGGAGAAACAACTGAAACACAGTGGATCTATGGTCCAAAGGAGGATGTAATTTGCCATTAATAGGCTGTGAATTAATACAATTAAAAACATACCTAATGATATTTAGAAATTTTAGAGAAAAACATTCAGAAATAGAAAATCACTGTTTAATTGGATATTGAGGGCCTGGCAATTAAGGTGGCCCTTACCAAATTTAACAGCAATAAAAACAGGGTCTTGGTCCTCTGCTGGGGATGCCACTAATATCTTGATGAAGCTGTGGCTATTGACTATGATTTATGACCATTGACTAATAGTCCATTAGAAGTAGAAGCAAATTAAGAAAATTATACTAAGATCAGCATCAAGTCATGAGCTAATGGCTCTATTCACAATATTAACAGACACTGATATAATTGGCAAATTTATGGTTTGTTACAACTACATTTACACAACAGGCCTAGGACCCTATTTTTTATTCCCTTTGCATAAATTGTATTAAACAGTTGTGGTAATGCACAAACAGTGAAACTGATAGTCCCTGGGAGAAAATTCTGAGCAGGAGACACCATGGGCAGAGCAGAATCCTGCCATTAACCGATGACCTCCTGACCTCATTATCTAGAGGTCTCTATCCTCCTTGCTCATTTGAAAATGGTTCTCAAAAGTGATTTGATTTCATCTGCTGATTTTGCACAACTTTCAACCCATCCTCCTAATCATTCCTCTTCTCTTTCTCATATCACTCAAAACCTTAATTTACTTAGCTGGAAAATGGGAAAATAAACCCACTTTATTCAGTTGAGCAGGTTCATTCTTGTTCATGCTTATCTCCAGCTGTAACTTCTGGTCCCTGCTCTGTCTTTCTCTTCCCATTCCCACTCCACCTGATGGGCTTTTCCCTCTGCCCATTTTCCCTCTGCCTGCATGTTCTTCCCTTCTCCTTGCTTGGCTAATTCCTAGTCAGATAAGAAGCCACCTCCTTCAGAAAGTCTCTCTTACTATCCTACCACCATCACCACCACCAAGTCTGGATTAGAAATGATTACAAAGCATTCTGAAACTGCCTTGTGGGGGCACTTATCCTACTGAATTGTAATTGTGTGTTTGTATATCTGTCTCTCCTACTGGTTTTTACTCTAAATAATGGTAGTCTGTGTAACTCGTTCATTGTTATAATCCTAGGATCTACACAATAGCTGCTCAATAAATTTTTGTAAAACAAATTAATAATGTATTATTAATAATGTATATTCTTGGACATTGTAGGAACTCAGCCTTGAAGGCTATAATTATGAGGTTGTGGGACTATGATGTGATACCATAGGAAGGCTGTGATGATTAATTTCATATATCAACTTGGCTAGGTTATGGTATCCAGTTGTTTGGTCAAGCAAGCACTGGCCTGATTGTTACTGTGAGGGTATTTCATAAATGGATTTGCATCTATAATCAGTTTCTTGCATCCATGGCTGATTGCATCTTACAATCAACAAAGGAGATTGCCTTCAGCAAAGAGGGGAGTCTCCTTATCCAATCAGTTGGCAGCGTTAAGGCCAGAACTGAGGGTTTCAGAAGATAGAAAAGAATTATTGCCTCTCCTTCAGCCAGCCAGCTTTTCCTGGGGAATTCAACCTCACCTAAGTTGGAATTTCCAACTTGTAGCCTCCCTATAGAATTTGAACTTGCTAATCCCCATGGCTGTGGGGCCAATTCCTCAATCAAATCTCTTAATATTTACATATATATGTAATATAATATACATAGACTATATGTATATATTCTGCCAGTTCTGTTTCTCTGGAGAACCCTAACTAACATAAAGACCAAACCCAGAAATGACACAAGTTGCCCACCAAGAGACAAAATATCAGGGTACATCCTTGATATAGACAACCTCTGTATCACCTTTAGAAGGGGAACCAAAATGAAATAAACATTGGGGCATGAATAAACATCACTTTTAAGACTGCTACCTATTTTAAAGTCCAGGGTGTATGGATCTTGGTTCTTTTTCTTAAGTTACTTTATTCCAATGGGCAAGAGCAGCATCTCGATTAGAGACATAGACATGTCTGGCAATGCAAGGGACCTATGTGTTGCCATAAATGTCACTGTCATGATCATCTTCAGACCCTTATCACCTTTGATCCTCACAGTAGTTCTAGGAAGTTCATTTATTGTCCTTATTTAACAGAAGAAGAAACCAAGGCTCAGAGAAATTGACAGGCATAGAATAACAGACAATAAATTTGGAACCAGGCCTCTCTGGTTCCAAAACTCCTCCTCTTCCCATGTATCATGCAGCTGGATAGAAGGAGCAATGTCCACCTCCAGCCCTGCCACATTCTCTTTGCTCTCAGAACACTCAGTGCATGTTATTAAGATTATTTGACTCTTATCAGTAGAGGAAAAATGAAAGATGACCTGACCTGTTTATGGTTTACCCTTTCAGTGAGGCTTCTAAGTCGAAGGCTTTAGTTCCACTTTCATGATGAGAAATCAAAAGGGCTTGTTTTTACTCTTCATGGCAATTGCTTAATTGTAGTAGTACCCCTGAGAGTCTAAGAATTTCCTTTGTAGATGCCTCACACTGGGCAGTGCCTTCCTCTGTGGGACATGAAGCTGTCAGGGCCCTCTTTAAGGACATTTATACCCCACCTAGCTACAATTAACCACTTTCTGAAATCAACTCTGGGCTCTCATAGGGAAGCAACACCGGCCTTTCAGCTCTCTTCTTCTGCTTTCCAGGTTTTACAATAATTCCTTCCCATACTAAATGAACAGCTGCTACATGATCAGGTCTGCAGAGATTTGTCAAAATGCCCAGTCATTCAGCAGACAGTTTGCACCGATGACCACTAAGTGGCCTGTGAATGATAGATAATCCTGCTAAAGGCTCTCTCAAGGGAAGAGTCCCAGACAGTGGGATAGTGGAGTGGAAAAAAGTAGAAGCACTGAGACTTTAGGCCTGGCCAGGCCACTGTCTCACTGTCCCTGCTCTGAATCTATGCCAGGCTAAAATTCGATTCTCTGTCTTAGACTTTTGGCTCTGGTGGAGGAGGCACACACACACACACACAATCAAATTCTGGCTATTGAGTGCCTTCAGTGTCCATTACTTGGCATGTGTGAGATGTGCCGCGTTAGCACCAGCGACCAGTGTCGTCTCTTCCCTGCATCTAGATTAGCTTAGCTCTCCTCACAGTTGTAAGCCAATTAGGTGAGCATCTATAAAGTGGGCTGGTGGTCATATACCAAGGAGCTAATTAATAATTATAATAATGAGAAGGGGAGAACAAAATAATATACGACGTATGTTTAATACCATCATTTGAGGAATATGAGGTGAGCTACCAATGTCGTCTTATGGTTCCTCCCTGTACTTTCAAGAGGGAGGAAAGGACAGAGGTTAGTTAGGAAAAAGGCAATTTGGGGCAAGGTTAATTTAGGAAGAATTACTGCAGAAGGGGAAGGCCTGAAATACATGATGACTTTGGCCATCAAGGATGGGCAGGCATCCCCCGGAAGCATGATGTCAGCCTGCCCTTTGCCTCCTGGGTGTTTGCTCAGTCAGCCACCTGTGTCCAGTTTCAGTGGAGTCATCAGGCCTTTGATCTTCACCTGGCTCCCACAAGAATGTGTTTTTTCCCCTTCTCATGGCTTCGATTCTTTTTAAATTGCTCTAGCTCCTTGTTTCCCAAAGTGTGTCCTGATGTATGTTAATTAATATTATTTTCAAAGGGATTATGAGAACAAATACATTTCCATAACATTGGGTTAATCACAGAACTAGATTTCTTTAGCTATATCAGGCTTTTCAAAGCCTTTAATATACTAATATGCATAGTGAATGTCCAAGAGGGGTAGATATTAAGTCGAATTACTTGAAACTACTGCTTACAAAATGGCCAAAAGCAATTGAACAATGGCAATTTCATATGGTCCAACCTAATATTATTCAACACTCCAAACTTGCCCGACTATAGAACTCTTGGGGGCAATTTCTTGTAGGATCAGTGTCCTCAGAACTCACTTTGGGAACCACTGTCTTGGGTACTTAAATACAAAGACTGTCAGGTGCTTGAGTCATGCCTATTGCTTGGATCCCTATGATGCTCAGATGAGACAGGATAATGGGGAGAGCAGAGTGGGAGGACTTGGACCTCCTGAAGGCAGATGGGGGAAGTCCACCAGGCCTCAGAGCTGCATGTCCCAGAGGAGTGGCCCAATATGGCATCTCCCAACCCAATAAAAGTGTAAAAATATAAGTTACCATATAGAGTTACAAATGCTGCAGTGCTACGGTGAAAGGATTTTTTAAACTATAAGGTTGTTTAACCAAATGTTCAATGGAAAATGCAGAATACAAAAGGGAACACACTGCATTAATAACTATGTAAAAACCTCTTGCATTTGGTTACAGACTTGAAAAGGGCAACAACGAAAAATAAAATGCTTATTTACGGTGATGGAACCATGGATGACTTTTTGCTTCCTCTTTTCAAAATTTCCTTAAATGATAGTATAATTTTTTCACAATTTAAATCATACTAGGGGAGTGGGTGTAGCTCAAGTGGTTGAGTACCTGCTTCCCATGTACAAGGTTCCAGGTTCGATCCCTGGTACCCCCTAAAAACAAACAAACAAATGAAAAAACCAACTCTCCTTGGGGAACAATGTAGCTCAGTGTTGAGTACCTGCTTCCCATGTACGAGGTCCTAGGTTCAATCCCTGGTACCTCCTGAAAAAAAAATCATGCTAGTTACTCCCTAGTCCATACCAGTATGTCCCCTCTGGGAAAATTCCAGTGCACCCCACCCCCCATTCTTCTGAGGTGGGAGAGTAGTGTCAAGGAGAAAATGAGCAGCGGTAGCTAGGACTTTGGTAAATTATGTCTCTCTGGTCACCTCCTTGAGCTGGGTGGAGATAAAGCCCTAAGGGACCAATAGAGCACTCTGGTTCTCCACCCAGATGAAGGACCATCCCATCTATACAAGTCTCCAACACCCAAAATCTACTTTCTAAAAGTCTACATTTAAGTTGGTTATTTGAAGTTGTGAACTGGATCCCATAGCAACATGATTTCTAAGTGATCATTCACTTTCTCAGCAAGGCCTCAAAAATCTATTGAATCCTAATGTTTCAGGAATACTCTACATTTATAATGGAAAGGGAAAATAGAAAACATTCCTATCATAAACGCTCACTTTCTGCTACAGTATGGTTTGCATGGACTTTTTGGGCTAACTTAGGAATTCAGCTCCAATTTATAAAGCTGTGTCCATGGGAAGACGTCTGCCTAGTCTAGCTCAGGATGCTGCCCGGCAGCCCCTTGGCAGTCTGTTGGTGAATGGCAAAGTGGCTGTTGACCCAGAATTTCCTCCATCCAGTCCTTGAGGCAAATCCTGGCTTGTAGGACAGAATCCCAGGGTGACAGCTTTGGGGAACTGGTGACCAGGAAGGGACTTTCTTGAGTCCTGCTCTCCTGTCCCCCTGTTCCACTCCCCAATGCAGCCTTGTCCCTAGAATTTGGGCCGCTAGCCATTTGCAAGCCTGTCCCCAGCATTCCTTGCATAGGGTTCTTCTTAAGGAGCTGGCATGAGTAAGTACTCAAGAGGCAGAGGCCCTCTCAAGCAAGCTCCTACAGAGCTTGGCTAAGGCTGACCCTGAAGGTGACTGCAGCAGAGGGCTTGAAGATTTGACAGGCTTTTACCAAAATGCTGTAGCCCTCAACCAAGGCCATTACACAAAGACCTCCTGACCTAAGGCCATGGAAATACACCCAAGACTTTCCCATCAACTCTCGCTGCTTCTCTCTTAGCTGAAGAGAGAATAACTAAGGGAAGAAAAGAGAGGATAAGAAGCAGGTTCCCTGGACAGATAGAAGATAAAATCAAAGTTCGGCTTCTTGGTTGGAGTATTTCCTTGTACAACTATATCCTGCCACAGGGCTTTCCAGCAGAACCTGTCTGGAAACCTTACCTCAGGCTTCGAGAACATATGGCTGAGGCTTCCCTGGAGTCTAGAAGAAGCTCCTTCCCACAACAGCACATACTATTATACAACTATGCCTTAAAATGTTTTATCTTTACTCTGGAGCCTATACCAGCCACTTTAAATGATAATTGTCCTATAGTGTTATATTCTGTTCCTGGACCCTGAGGCCTTTTGACAAAGGGTAGATCCAATCATCAAATATAGGAAATGAATGAATGGATATGTTTGCATACCAGGCAGGCTCCCTGGCTACAGAGCTTGGTGGCTTCAAGTCTTGGGATAGCAGAGGAGGAAAGGTGCTACCACCAGACCATTTGTAAGGAAACTCCAAAAGACTAGACCAGTGTCAAGAGCGGGGGTGGGGAGTGGGGTGGGGGCAGGAGATCGGGAGAGTATAATGTCATGGAAACAGAGACAAAAGTATTTCAAGAAGGAGGTAATAGGTACATCTGCATTGAATGCTGTTGAGAAGGCAAGTAAGAACAGGGAAGTAACATTAGAATTAGCAATAAGGAGGTCATTAGAAACATTGACAGAAGCAATATCTTGCTATTGTGGGGACAAAATCCAACTGGAATGAGTTGAAGAGAGAATACTAATAGAATCATTTATAATAAGGGTCTGCTAAGTGCTTTGTATGTATTAATTCACATAATCTCACAATCACCTAATGATGTTGATTCTAATATTATCCCCTTTTTACAGACCAAGAACCCAGGCACAGAGAGGATAGATAACTTGCCCAAGGCCACATGATAGAAAGTGGCAGAGCTGGGATGGGACCCCAGGCAGCCTGGCTCCAGACTGTGCTTGGAACCACTAAATCGCATTCCCTCTACAATGCCCGTAAATTAGTAAATTGCTTCAACACATGACAATGGACATTTGGTGAGAAAGTACCTGTTATGGTACCTTGAGTTGAACTCTTTAGGGCCTTTTAACTGTAAGCTTCTACACCAAATAAATACCCTTTATAAAAGCCAACAGATTTCTGGTACTTTGCATCAGCACCCCTTTGGCTGACTAATACACCAAGCTTGCTGGGAGATGGGGTGGTAGCTGGAGAGGTTGGGAGGGGGGTTTCTTTTAAAATAGGAAGTTCCGATGTATGGGTTGAATGTGGCATGGATAATAGCGTAGAGAGGAGAGAGGGATGATGCCCATGATGTGGGCTTGTAGGAGGGATTCCTGAGCAGGAGTGGGCCAGGGGCACAGTGGAGGGGCTGACCTTTGATAAGAGCTGGGCACATCCTCCTTAGTACCAGGAGGGGAGGCAGAGAGCACGAGCCCAGGTGAGGGTAGTATATAGTTATCGAGGTGGAAAGAGGAAGGAGGACCCATCTGCCGGCTCCTATTTTTATCAGTGAAGGATGAAGCAAGATAATCATTTGAGACTGAGGGAAGGGGGAGAGGGGGAGGCGGGAAGAATTGACAGAGAATAGAAGAGAGGTGTGACATGGCCATTCTGCAGGGGGGTAGGGGATCACAATGGGGAGGCAAAATTAGAAGCTAAAAGAGACAATTCAAAACCTTTACGTTTTACAGAGGCTCTGTCTCTCAAATCTTTCACGGTTTTTATTCTATGAAAATTTTCATTCTAAATCTGTAGAAAAAGAAGTAGGGAAAACTGCCTGCCCTTTCTCTCACAATTACTGCTGTGCTGGGAGTAGTAGGAATTCATTTGAAGTGATGTGATAGTAAATCTGAAGCATTCTGGGCATATGGCTTGGGACCGTGGAAAGCTAATATAAAGAGAAATATAACCTCGGTTTTTTTCCTCTAGAAACTTCATGTGTTTTCCTCAGATGGAAACACAGATGGATCAAAGTCCATCTGTTGCACTTCAGAGCATTCCTTAAGGAGGAATGTGGAATGATGAATGGTCCCAAGCAAAATGTATATCTACCTGGAGTAAATTCTTTATGCTTTTTCTGAAGAGTGTATGGGCCCAGAGAAAACTTCTCGAACTTTAGTATGTATCACAATAACTTGAGGGCTTGTTAAAACACAGACTGCTGGGCCCCTCTCCCAGAGTTTCTGAGTCACTGGGTCTAGGGTGGAGCCTGAGAATTTGTACTTTGAACAGGTTTCCAGGTGATGCTGCTGATTCGGGGACCCTACTTTGAGAACCACTGCTCCAATGCTCTTCCTCTCAAACTTCAATGCGTGTAGGAATTTCCTGGGATCTTGTGAAAATGCTTATTCTGATTCAGTAGGTCTGGGTGGGGCCAGCGAATCTGCCTTATTAATAAGCATTCAGGTGACTCTAAAGCTGCTGGTCCACAGTCACACCTGAGTAACCAGGTGAGCATTGGGACATTTCAGGTGCCACTTCAGGTGGTTAAGGACTTCCCCCGTCTCACGGAATGAAAGAAGATATCTCCTGAGACCACTAAAACCCCAGAAGTTTCCTGACACAAAGGGTCCTGAAACCCAGCTGCTATTACTGGACTTTTTTTTCATTCCTCTCCCTTCCTCCAAGTCATTTTGTTATTGTGTAAGCACAATGGGAGGGAATAATTTAATAAGAGTAATTAGCACATAAATTGCTAACGATGTGCTAGGGCACTGCTCTAACTCAGCTCTTTAGATGTATTAACTCATTGAGGCCTCACAACAACCTTACAGGTAGGTACTTTTATTAATCCCCAATTTGCTGATAAGGAAATGAAGACACAGAGAACTTAAGTAACTTAGTTGAGGTCACACAGCCGGGAAATAGAGGTTGCAGTAGGAAAACAGGTCAGACTAACTCCAGAATCCTCATTATTTCTTCTTCTTCATATGTCAAAGGGTAACAACTGGATGAAGTTTTGGTCTCTCAGATTTGAGACTTTTTGGTGCTTGGATAAAACATGGTCCACTGAAATCCAAATTTTTGGTTAAAGTCGTTGGGCCATTTAGGATCATTGAAATAGCTCCGTTCTATCATTTTTTTTAGCTGTATGAACCTTGGACAGGTTGCACAATCTATTTTGATTATCCCATCAATAAAATGAGGGGCTGGACTGAATTTCTGAGTCTCCTTCCAGCTCTAAAAAGATATAATTCTCACTGAGTTTCAGTCATATCTTACTCCTGCACTCAGCCAGAGCAGCCACTTGGAACGGCTGCCTGTTCTGGGGACAGCTGCCTCTTCTGCTGGCTGAGAACTCTCTTCAACTGTGGTGGTCAATTGTCACTGAGGAAGTGAGTCTTTGCTAGTAATAAGTTGCATTCTGCTTTAAGTGGCAGGAGATGAAAACAAGCTGATTAGAAAGATAATTTTCGAATAAGTCTGTATGGATGATAAGGTAGGAACTTCGTTCTGCTCTAGGCTCTGCCATTGGCTAGCTGGGAGACACTGAACAAATCATCTTGCAACAATATTTGCATCTATGAAATGGAGATAATTAGGAGTGCAAGGTGGTTTAATTAATTAACCATTGCCCAGTGCTTGGTTAGAGCTCTGCAGCTCCAGTTGCCTGCTGAAGGTTCTTGCTCTTTACGTCAGCAGTGCCTCATCAGAAAGATCTAGTCACTGAGATTATGCATGTCAGGATCTCAGACTTGCCCCACCACCTTGAAGTCCGTCACCACCTCTTTTAATGCTCGATACTGTGGGAGCCAGATATTTAATAGCGATTCTAAACCCTGACCATACTCAGGTTGAGAGAAAGATTGTGCCTCAGATTCGTAGACAACGGAAGTGGGGAGGATGAATTTTTTTCTTCAAAATAAGAATATAGACATATGAATATTCTCTAGAGCTTTGTTAGATTTTCAAGTCATCCTCATTGATCTCCTTTTGTGTTTAGCAATTATAGTAAACTCATTTTGTTGTTGTGTTCTATGCTTTCCTCTTTATTTTTCATGATTGTTTCCTTTTCTTTATTATAGTGAAGTTTGTTGCATGGCCAGTCTATTATATACAAGATTATGGC
>JAQZBX010064318.1:0-16525 GCA_029593785.1 Cabassous unicinctus
AATCTTGTTCTTTAAAAAAAAAAAAGAAACAAATCATTTCCTAGGGAAAATACAGATTACCAAAATAGACCTGAATAAAATAAAAGGGCTTAAGTAAAAGAATTTTCATAAACTAAAGAAAGTAGTTAAGAAACTCTGATAAAACAAAAATGAACATTAACAGCTACAACCAGCAAAAACAACACTAAATCCAGAAGATTCCTCATGTTGAATTCTACCAAACCTTCAAAGATCAGTCCCAATACTCTGTAAACTAGTAAACATTAAAAAGAAAGAGCACTCTATAATTGCTTTTATGAAGCATATGAACACCTAGCACTGACACTTAAACCTAATTAAATAGAAAAGAAAAAAAGAAAAGAAAAGGAAAGAAAAGAAAAAAGAACACCAGTTCAAAATCACTCATGAACTTCAAAACAAAAATAATAATAGAATATTAGCAAACAGAATCCAACACCACATTAAAATAATAATACATGATGACCAAATATTATTTGTAATGGTAAGTACATGTTTGTATGGACTTATTTCTGTAATAAGTACCAAAACACTCATTAGTATCATACACTACATTAAAAGACTTAAGGGAAATAATCATATAAAAATTTCAATAAATACCTTAAAACTGTCAAAATTTAATATCCATATGTAATGAAATTACAAAAATTAGAAAGAGGAATACTTAAACTATAAATATATATGCATGTGTGTGTGTGTGTTAGTACGAAAACTATTATCTTATTTAATGTGAAAACCTTAAAGTCATTTCCAAAATGAATACCAAGGCAAATATGCCCTGTGATGGTTAATTTTATGTGTCAATGTAGCTAGGTTAGGGTGTCTAGGAATTTTGTCAAGCAAGCACTGGTGTGATTGTTACTGTGAGGGTATGTCATCGGTGGATTTGCAACACTGTCAGGAGATTGCATCTAAGGGTGATTACATTTACAATCATGGAGATTGCCCTTAGCAGTGACAGGAATCTCCTCATCCAATCAGATGGTGGGCTTAAAGTGAAAACAGGATTTCAGCAGTCATAAAGAGGAGTTTCTAGCTCTTCAGCCAGTCAGCTTCTCTTGAGGAATGCAGCGGCACATTCATCAGTGTTTCCAGCCTGCAGCCTGCCACACAGAGTTGGGAAGTACAAGATTTCACTATCAACTTTTTCAAACTTTCAAGCTTGTGGCCTACCCTGAGGAATACAAACTTGTCACTACCCATAGTCACATAAGTACTGTTTCTCTGGAGAACCCTGATGGATACCTGCCCACATCCCTACTACTAGTCAACATTGTATTTGATGTATTAGCCAATGTAATTAAACCAGAAGAATCACTAAAAACTTAAGAATGGGAAATGGTAAGTATATGTATCTCTAATTACAAATCATATGATAATATGTTTGGAAAACTCTAAGGATCAATGATAATATTAGCTCAAACAGTAAAGAATTCAATAAGGTAGCAGGATATAAATTAACATAAAAATTAATAACCTTCCTGGGCACAAATAGTCAATTAGAGGATATCATTATAGAAATAATCCCATTTACAAGATTAAATACCAAAGGATAAGCTTTATAAAATGTACAAAACCTCCATAAGTAATATTTTAAAACTCTCCTGAAAGACACAAAAGTAAACTTGAACATGGTAAGATACTCCCTGTTCTTGCATAGAATTCAATATTTTAAAGATGCCAGTTCCCCTAAATTGATTTACAAATTTAATGTAATTCTAATAAAAATACCAACAAGCTGTACTCATGAAATTAAGTAAATTAGTGCTAAAGATCATATGGAAAATAATATACAAATATAACTGGAAAAATAAGACTGAGAAGGAAAACCTATGCGGAGCAACTAGCCCTATGAAATATTAAAAGGAAGAAAAGCCTTGATAATTAAAAACAATTTAGTTCTTGTTCATTCATAACAAATTTACCAGTGGAATAGAATAGAAAGTCCAGAAATAGACATAACTACTTATGGTAATTTGATACATGACATAAGTGGCCTGTCAAATTATGGGGACAAAGATGGTCTTTATAATAAACATGCTAGGTCAATCTGTTAACCACGTGAAAGAGATGAAATTAGGTCAAAATATCACATCGCAGAGAAGAATAATTTCCAAATAGACCAAGAATCTAAATGCAAAATTAAACTGCAGAAAAAAAATAGCCGAAAATATAGGTGAATTCCTCTCCTCAATGTAGAGAAAAATCTTTAACTATGACTCAAGATATAGAGACAATAAAATAAAAGATTGATAAATTTGACTGTTTAAAAGTATAAAAAAGGGAAAAACATAATACCTGAAATGAAAAGGTAATAGATAAACTGGGGAAAGTATTTGCAATATATACCACAGACAAAGGGTAAATATCATTACTATATTAAAATATTCTTAAAACTTAGGGGACAAAAGGTAAAAAATACAAATGAAAATGACACACATTTGTGACCAGAAATTTCATTTAATAAAAGAGATAAAAAACAGCACTTAGTCATAGGGTTATCACACTGTTTAAATGAAAAGTAACATAACATTCTGTTGATGAGCCTGTGGAAGAACAAAAATTTTCACTCTTTGCTGGCAGAGATGCAAAACTTTACTCATATAACTCTCATGGAGGAGAAATTTGCACACACACAAAGATTGCATATGCACTTAACTTTTGACGTAGCAATCACACTTCTAAAACCCTACACTAAGGTACACTTCCAACCATATGAAAAAAAATATTCTAGGATATACTGTTAGGTGCAAAAAGCAAAATGCAAAAGAAGATCTACCCTGCATTTAAGAAATAAGGATATATAAGAATAACTACTCACTTGTGTAAAAGGAATACAGGACAGATTATCCATAACTAATGAGACTGGCTACCCTGAAGAAGTAGGTAGTAAAGGAGTGGAAAGAAAGGGAGAGCAGGGTTGTTGTAGTAGGGAAGAGAAGAGTTCCTGTTCTCTGAGTGACTCTAATTTTAAATCTGAATCTTAGAACTATGGTAATGTGTCATATGTTCCCAAAATAAGTAAAAATCAATTGGAATATGTGAAAGAAACAAAAAATGGAATAAAAATAGCAACAACAACAAAAAGAATCTAGCTTTATTACAAATGACTAACATGACTACACTGAAAAGGATGAGGAAGAAAGAAGTAACTTCTATAAATTTGGGGAAAAAAACAGTATTTGAACTGGATTTACTTAAGGCTAAAGACAAAAAGCATTTGCACAAATACTGAAGTCTAGCTAGAAAATATTTTTCTAACAGGAATATGGGATAGCATTCTGAAAATTTTTGTATAGCAGAATTAAAGATAATGACATCCACGTATCTCCCTGATGGACAAATAATTAGTAGCTGTGGTATTACATCTGAACTGTAGACATCAATAAACTCATAAATTTTAATATTTATACAATTAGATAGATACAGAAATTAATAGGATGCACATAGGGAACATCATCAGCTTCCAAAAATGCATAACCTAATTGTAATCATGAGAAAATATTAGTCATACCTAAATTAATGACCTTTCTACAAAATAGCTGACCAGTACACTTCAAAGTTACAGGTCACTAAAAGTAAGGAAAGACTACCTGTCACAGTTTGGAGGAGATTAAGGAGAAGTGTCAACTAAATTCAATGGGAACCTGGACTGGATCTTAGAACAGACAAAGGACATTAGTGGAAAACTGGTAAAATGTGAAGGAAGTTTGTAGTTAAGTTAATAGTATCGTGGCAATATTAATTTATAGTGTTGATCATAGAACTATGGTCTTCTAAGATGTTAATATTAGAATAAACTTGGTGAAAGTATACAGGTGCTCTCTGTACTATTTTTTGCTTATTTTCTCCCAATGGGAGAAATGTTCACAAGGCATTGTCACAGTGGGTAAAGAATCACTCAATAAATGAGAGAATACTGAATTCCCATCCTGGAGAGCTCTACCACATTCTCTAAGGGAACAGCAACAGTTCCACAAATAGAGGGGCAGTGACTGGTGAAAGAGGATGGTCCACTTATGGGGCCTTGATATTGATGACTAGCCTTATGAGTCTTTGCTCTTGAAATTGAAACTTAGCCTATTGTTATGGGGTGCGTAAGCTTGCATCCTGAGACCCTCTTGTTGCTCAAATGTGGCCTCTCTCTAACGCAAACTCAGCATAGGAATGCATTACCTTCCTCCCAGCGTGGGACATGACTCCTGGGGATGACTCTCCCTGGCACCGAGGGATTGCTACCAAGCATCAACTGGCAATGTGACTGGAAAATGACCTTGAATAAAAGGGGGAAAAGGTAAAGGCAAATGAGTTTATATGGCTAAGACACTTCAAAATGATTTGGGAAGTTATCCTAGAGGTAACGCTTATGCACATCTCAGTAGTATCTCATAGAATTCCAAAGTGGATATCACCCCCAATAGTGGGGCTCCTGAAGGCTCTGGAGACACCCAGGTCCTATGTCAGGGCAGATAGCTCCAGAGTTTGGTGCCATGCCAGTGGGCCCTACTTTGGAGTTCGTGCTCTTGAGAGTGATAGAGTAGGACTCAACTATGTCTTCCAGCACATGGCTCATCTGTCCCTTCTATTCAAACCTATACTTGGTGCTGGAGTCTATAGGTGTACATCCAGAGACTTGAGTCTTTGGGTTGTCCATGTCCAGCTGGGCCTAGAACTTCGGTGGAGCAGTAACTCCTACTCTACAGCTCACTGGACTCACCCAGGAAAACTGGTGGGGAGATGATGATGGACAACGGCCATCCCAGGGAATGGGGAGAGTCTGCAGATTCAGGAAGGATATTCCCATCCATCTTCCCCATGGGATATAAGCCCCCTCTCAATTGGAGGTGGAGTGAACATCACCATCCCAGACTCCTCAGGATTAGGGAAAGAGCTATGGACTAGAGTGGACTTACTGGTATTCTACTATAGACATATTGTGATTCAACCAATGGAGGAAATTACAACATTGATGTGGAGCCAGTGGCCATTGGAGGCTCTGGGGGCAGGGAGAGGGAAAAGCAGTTGTAATACAGGGGCTTTTTGGGGACTTGGGAATTTTCCTGAGTGACATTGCAATGACAGATATAGAACATTTTTTAACATCATATAGCATGCAGAACTGTGTGGGAGAGAGTGTGGTTTACAATGTGAGCTATGGTCTATGCTTAATGGCAAAGTCCCAGAATGTGTTTATCAATTGCAATAAATGTGCCACAATAATGAAGGACATTTATGTGGGAGGTTGTGGGAGGTGGGGTGTATGGGAATCTCTATATTTTTGTGTAACATTTATGTAATTTAAGTATCTTTTTAAAAAGTTTTTAAAGATTAAAAAAAAAGAAGAAGAAGTAAATTGGGTATAAATAATTTCACTGGTGTGGAAGCAGGCAGTAGTCGGAGCTGTGCTGGGACATCATTTGGAATAAAGCTGGGATCTTCCAGACAGATGCCCTACCCCAGTATTTCCAGGAGCAGAGGTACCTGGGCATGTGCATGATTAACACAAGTATCAGCACTTGAAATAAGGTTTCCTTTAATTTTTGTAATATTCCCATGAAAAATTTGTATATGTTATTTTTAAGGAAATAAAAATATTTAATCTACATATAAATGTCCTAAAGTACATTTTCACTTAGTCCTGTAGTTTGCATATTTTTACCTGTTGCTAGTGTCTTCCATATTTTTCTGTCACAAACATGTTAAATTTTTATGAGGAAATCTATATGCAAAATAGTCTTTAAAATGATTTTATGCTGAAACAAGACTTTGAAGTAGTATAATATTCCTAAATTTAATTAGATGACAAATTGTCCTTGGTACACATATTCTAGCACTTAATATTTTTTACACATTTATAAGAGTAAATGAAATAGGACATTCTGAGTGACCAAATTAAACATTCAAATTATTCTACAATTCCAGAATTGTCCATAAACAAAAAGAGTTTCATTTGGAATAATTGGAGCTCATTTGCTTATTCATTAAATGTGTTTAAGTATAGTTCTGAATTATAGCAATTAGGGGATGAGAAGCCATACTTAAAAGGAACTGAATTAACAGTATAAGTTAAGTACAAATTATACAAATTTCTAAAAATTCTAATATTATTTTTGACACAGTCAACCCAATGGAAATATATCTGTAATATAAGAAAAATAATACTCACAAATATTTATTTTATAGCATATTTGGTGATTATAAAATTAATGAAGTTTCCTCATTAAAACTCTGATAAATGCACTATGGACTAATAAAATCACTAGTTGCCCTACTGTCTATTTACAATCACTATAGTGATAAGGATATATTTTCTTATCATTTTATTTACATCAGAGATAAAATATCCTCAGCATTCTTTTTTTATAATAATTTGTGTAAAACACTGTCATGCTATCAAATACTTCAAATTTCACACGTTAAAATCAAACTATTGCTCATATTCATGTTTTAGTTTCCTAGCTGCCAAAACATAAAGCTTACAATGGGCTGGCTTCACAACAGGGATTTATTGACTCTTAGTTTCAGAGGCTAGAAGACCTGCTTCTTCCTGGGCTCAATATCTTCTGGATGGCCAACAATCTTTTGGGTTCCTGGGTCTTTCTGTCACATGGCAATGCATATGGTAGTGTCTTCTCCTTTCTGTTCCAAGTTAAATTCCAGTTTATCTGCTCCCCATGGATTCCACTTTTGTATCTAATTTCCTTTTCTTATAAGGACTTCAGCCATATGGGATTAAGGCCCACCCTTATTCAGTTTGCACACACTTTAACTGATATCTTCAAAGGCCCTCTTTACATACAAATGGTTCACACACACAGGACCAGCTGTTGGTACATGTACATCCCTTTTGTGGGGATATGATTCAATTCCCAGCACCATATCAGTATGTAGCAGTTTGGTATGATTTATGCATTCCAAAAAATAGATATTGGATTATGTTTATAAAGTGGTCTGTTCCTCTGGGTGTATACGATTGTATTAAATTCAGAGGTTTCACTTTCACTTGATTAAATAATGATAAAGGCTTTGATTGAGCCACGTCAGCAGGATGCTGAGTCCTCACCCTCTTAGTGGGTGGGGACTCACAGAGAAAATGACAAGGCAGAGGAGTTAGTAGGAGTTTTTGCTGGAGTCCCAGGAAGTAAACACACAGGGAAGAACACAGAGAAGCACATATGTGAGGAAAGAGAGAAGGCTCATTAGACACGGAAGAGGCCTTGGGCAGAAAGAGAGCCTGATAGTCTACAGCTGACCTTGTGGAGAGAACAGAGCACCTGAGCTGGGGAGAAACGAGCCCCAGCGAGAGAAATGAGCCTCATAATGTTGCAGCAGATGAAATAAAACCCAAGCAGCACTCTGAGGGACAGATGAACAAAATTTTATTATGCGTGGACTCAGAGGAGAGTCAAGTCTCCAAAAAATCTGAGAGCCGTGTCTTGGTTTTCATAAGTTTATATAGGAACTCTAAGCAGGCAAATTCTTAAGTAAGTGGGCAGACGGGTGTTACAAAAGCAAAAGGAGCAAAGTTAGCTTATCTTCCTAAAGCAGTGGGCTATTAGGGAGGAAAATAGTCATTATCTGTTTACAGTTGTAAATTCCAGTTGAAAGGGCAGGCAGGGAGTGCTTATCTTCCTAATGATGTGGATTCCAGGGAGAAAAAGGAGGAAGGGTTAAAGGGACTGAGGTGAGCTTATTTTCCTAAAGCTGTGGGTTTCTGCTGAGGGGGGTTTAGGGCCCCGGCACTTTATCATCCACCCTTTTGATGCCCTTATAATTCTTTATGGGGCATCATCTGTTAACATGGGGATTTTTCTGTAGTCCCCAAGGGCTAATATTTAACACAAGGCATTACTTGGTGTTTTAAGGTGTTTAAGTGGGAAGTGATGTATTGTGTTAGGTACCTTAGAATGCATGGCCCAAAAGTTAAGAGGAAAAAGATTGAGGCTATTACTGGCATGAATGGCAAAATCCAGGGAGGGAGATACTGGAAGTAGTTCCCGTTGGCAGATTCCTGGTATACATGGTTTAAGCGGTCTTTGGTTTGTTCTTTTAGTAGGGCCACCTTGTCCCTAACTATGCCTGAGGAATTTGCATAGAAACAGCATTCTTCCCCTAAGACCTGGTAGATCCCCCCTGAACCTGTGGTGAGCAAGTCTAATCCTCACCTGTTTTGTAAAACCACTTCTGCCAATGAATCTATCTGGTCTTGCAACCCATTGAGAGCCCCTGATATTTCTTCGAGGACATTTGATGTTTCCTGTGCTAGTGTTTGTAAGCCCTCCTGACCATCTGTGAGTGAGGCCCCTGCTACTGCTGCGCTCCCAACTACTCCTAGTCCTAAGAGTGTTGGAATTGCCTGTATTGCTCATTTGGCTCAGGAGAGCTCTCCAAGCAATTCATCTCCATACACTGAGAATGATGGTACTGGCCAAGCCAGGTAACAGATGCCTTGGCCATCCTGGGATAGGCACCAGTAGGTGTTGGTGCCACAGACCCAGATGGTGGAGTTTGCGGCACATCAGGCTAGCTCATTGAGTGGTGGGTGGTGTTACAACTATCCCTTCCAAGAGGGAGGATGGCTGAAGGAGTCCTGGTAGTTATGTTTTTACAGTTACCCAGTTTTCCTGGGGTTTCGGTTATGCAGACTGGGAGAAGCCTGATTCCCACTACAAAGCTGTCATGGGTCAGGAGGGTTATGCTCCATGGGACAGGTATGGGGAAGATGGTTAGATCTGAGGAAGTGCATAGCCAGCAGGATACAGCTATGTCAGGCCGGGATTCATTTAGGAGTTGGTGAAAATTTCATACCTGGTTCAAAAGGATGTTGCAGGAGGCTGTTCTAACTTGGCTTTTAGCATCTGGGTAGCTTTACTGATATTTTTCACCAGGGTTTTCTCTGGGGTTTGGGTTACCGGGATCAGTTGGACCAATATGAGGTCCCCTGGGTCTGGCCCCGATGGGTTGTATATTTCGATTCCTAGTTTTAGTCCTGTTTGGGCCTTTAAAAAGGTATTTTCTGATCCTGTGGTTGTGTTTAATAAGGTGAGGTTCACTGGGTCACAGGTTTCTATGCCACACCCTGCCGGGCTGGGGATTTTCTGTAGGAGATATGGAGAAGTCGGTGGGATCCCCTTCTGGGAAGCAGTAGCACCTACCAGCAAACTCCAAGAGTGCCAGAATCATCCCTCTTTTGGGGGTCATAGCAGAGGTATTTGTCATAACTCCCATTGTTGTGGCCCCTACACCCTCTCCTGGGGGCAGGTATGGGTATGTGGGGGTACGGGACAACTAGCAAGGTATAAGGAACATGATCTTTGATTGCCCTGCAAGTGTCAAATATTACAGAAGTTGAATTTGCACCTGCCAAAAAGGGGACTGAAGTGTTCAGCATGGATTGTTTGCCCCAGCTTTGACTAACTTGCAGCGGCCATAGATTTTGGGGGTGGGTATTGGCTCCTAGGGAGGGGCAAGGAAGGAAAGGATAAGCAAGAAAAGACACAGAAGCATCCTATTATACACCAGTAAGCAATTGCAGTTAGGGCTCTATTCACTATAGTCCAGTCTGCAGGGACCACAGCAGTGAGTTCAACTCCAAACACCAAGGCAAGCAGGCCGTATAAGAACAAGATCCACCAGGAGCAGGGGTCCATTCCACAAGCGTTTGACAAGGTCGGTGCTCAGGGATCCTGGGTGACTCGCACTTTCAAGGGGTGGCCACGTACGGATTGGGCTGTCCAGCTGTCCTTGTCTTTATTGGGGTGTGCCTTCTTGACCCTGGAATGATGGATCCAAGGAAGGATGCCTGCAACTTTAAGAGCAGTAGGAGTTACAAGGATCACAGTATGTGGACCTGTCCAGGAAGGCGGAAGGGGTTCTTTTTTCCAGTCTTTGACCCAGACTAAGTCCCCTGCTGGTGGGGGGTGCACCGGGTGTCCCAGGGGGATGAGGTTCCCGGACAAGACAGTTTTATGTATTTCAGCTAGAGTTTTCCCGAGTTGCTGGAGAATGGAATCTTGCTAGCTCTCCCCAGAAATTTGAGATTTCCTTGAAGGCCCAGATAATTGGGGGTGGTTGTGAAATACAATTTCAAAGGGTGAATAGCCTGTGAGTCCTGGGGTACACCTAACTCAGAGAAGGTTTAAGGGAAGTAAGTCTATCCAGGGGAGACCAGTTTCTTGGCAGAATTTGGCTAGGGTGGTTTTGAGGTTTCGATTCATGCATTCAACTTTTCCTGAACTCTGGGGCCTGTAAGCGTTATGGAGTTTCCACTTGATTCCTAATATTTTTGCTAGCTCTTGGACTACAGCAGCCACAAAGGCCGGGCCATTGTCACTTCCAATGGACAGTGGCAGGCCGTGTCGGGGAATGATTTCTGTAAGTAAAGCCTTAGTCACTTCTCTTGCCTTTTCAGTGCGAGTGGGGAAAGCTTCGACCTAACCTGAAAAGGTACATATCATCAGCAACAGATATTTGTACCCCCGACTTGGTTTCACTTCTGTGAAGTCTACTGTGAGATCTTCAAAGGGGGTTGCCCCATGTGCTGGACACCTGCTGGAGCACAGGGGCCCTGCAGAGGATTGTTTTTGGCACAAACTTGGCACTGACTGCTGACGGTGGCTCAGAGAGAAGCTAGTTGGCCTATGTAGTAGTATCTCCCAAGCAAGACTTCTCACGTAGTTTTCCCCAAGTGGGTGAGTTGGTTCTATTGCTGGATGAGGGCATGAGCAGCTCCTTTTGGGATAAAAATCCAGTCATCTGGGAGCAGCCAAGTTCCTTCGGGGGTGCAGCTTCCCCCTTCTCTCTTGACCCATTCCTGTTCTTCCCAGGTATAGGTTAGTTGAATAGACTTGTCCTAAGAGGAACGGCTTCGGTGTCAATTCCAGTACTCATATTCCATGGTTTCCTGCAGCCACTTGCCGAGTTGCTTTGTTGGCTAGCCTGTTACCTTGGGTGACCATGTCCATTCTTTTCTGATGTCCCCAGCAATGGATGATGGGGACTTTTTCTGGTTTCCAGATTGCTTCTAACAGTTGGAGGATTTCTTCTTTGTTTTTTTATTTCCTTTCTTTATAAATTGCCCTGTGGATATCAATGGTAGCAAATGCATAATTAGAGTAAATGTAAATGTTTACAGCTTGCCTGATGGCTAGCTGCAGGGCTCGGACCAGCGCCCAGAGTTCTGCTCGTTGTGCAGACCATCCCCGTGGTAGAGATGCCACTTCCACCACCTGATCAGTAGTGGTGACTGCATATCCAGCAAGCTTTTCCCTGTTTTTAATGAGACTGCTCCCATCTGTAAATAGTGTTTGATTTGAGGAAGGGAGTGGTTTGTCTTGGAGGAGGGGCAACTGGCATAAACTTCCTCAGTCACTTCAACACAATCATGCTCCTTCCCCTTCTGGTATAAAAGTGGCAGGGTTTAGACTGCCTACTGTTTCTATTGTCACTCTGGGGTTTTCACAGAGTAAACCTTGGTAATTTGAGAACCAGGGGTTAGATATCCACCAGTGCCCATGTGAATTCATTAGGGCAGTGACTACATGTGGCACCATAGCATGAATAGCCTGTCCGAGGATTAATTTGTTGGCTTTTTTGACAAGGGTTATGGTTGCTGCCAGAGCTTTCAGGCAAGGAAGCCACCCTGCAGCCATGGGGTCCAGCTGCTTGGAGAGATAAGTGATGGGTCTTTGCCAGGGGCCAACTGTGTGAGAACCCCCAGCGCTACTTTCATGCACAAACAGGTTAAAGTTTCGAGTTACATCCAGGGTCCCCAAGGCAGGGGCTTTGCCGAGTTTTCTTCTGATGTTTTGAAAGGCCCCCTGCTGAGCTCCTCCTCAGGCAAGGGGCTCTTTTTTTGGACCCATCAGAACTTCATAAAGGTGTTTGGCCATGGCTGCAAACCCAGGAATCCAGATGTGGCAGAACCCTGCAGCCCCAAGGAACTCACGAGCTTTCTTTCTGTGGTGGGGGTAAAGATGGTGCATATCAATTTCTTTCATTTGGGTCCTAGTGTCTGGTGCCCTTGTGTGATGCTGAACCCCAGGTACTTGACCTGCTGTTTACATATCTGGGCCTTTCTCCAAGACACTTTGTACCCAGTCTGTGCTAGAAGTTGTAGGAGAGTCTGGGTCCCTCTCCAGCAGTCCTCTTCCATCTCACTGGCAAGTAGGAGGTCATCTATGTATTGCAAGAGGGCACACCTGCAGTCATCTCAGGGGTTGGTGGCCAGATCTGCTGCCAAGACTTCCCCAAAAAGGGTAGGGGAATTTTTGAAGTGTTGCGGGAGCCAGGTGCAGGTTAGCTGAGTTTTCTGCTGGGTTTTGGGATCTTCCCACTCAAAGGCAAACAGAGGCTGGCTCGGGGGGGAGGGGGCAGCTGCAGGCAGAAGAAGGCATCTTTCAGGTCTAGGCAAGTGAACCAGGCGACTTCAGGTGGAAGCTGTCCTAGCAAAGTGTATGGGTTGCGAACAACCTGATGTAGGGTGAGAGTGGTGTTATTAATGTCTCATAAATCCTGCACTAGTTGATATCCAGTCCCATCTGGCTTCTTTACTGGTAATAATGGGGTGTTCCAGGGTGACTGGCACTCAATTAGGATTCCTTCTTTCTTCAGGTGGTCTATGTGTGCGGCCATACCCAATTGCGCTTCGCAGGGGATTGGATACTGCCTCTGCTGGACCAGGACTGCTCCAGGCTTCAGGTCAATGATGATGGGTGCATACTACCGTGCCATTCCTAGGGGTTTTTTTCTGCCCAAACCTGGAGAAAAAGTTCCAGCAGTTTTTCCAGATTCTGACCTGAACTTTCTTCTGCATGAAGTCTCCATTCTTCACTTCAGGGTATGGTGATGAGGAGAGTGAGGACGGTCCCAAGGCTTAAGCTTGCTGGCCCTTCAGGTTTGAAGGTAATCTGGGCACCCAGTTTGGTTTAGTAGTCCAAGCCAAGTAAGGGAACTGGACATTCAGGCAGGTACAGAAATTCATGAGTCACTTCGTGGCCACCAAGCTGGCATTTTCTTGACTGGCAAAAAGGCCTTTGGCTTGACTGGTCCCCAGTCACGCCTATAATATTAGCGATTTTTCCACTAAAGTGGGCAACAGGGATTGTGACCACAGAATATTCAGTGCCAATGTCCACCATGAAAGTCTTTGAATGGCCCCTGATTTGCAGTTTGACCACAGTCTCGTGGGGGCCAAGTTCCAGTTAGCCCAGTTGCCCCTATTCAGGGTTGAGCCCTGCCAGCCCGGTCACATGGTCTTGGGGTTCTGTTTGGTATTACCCTTTAGGGATGTTCCCTTCCCTCTATGTGCCTGAGTTTTTTGGGGGCACTCATTTTTCCAGTGTCCACTTTCTTTGCAGTAGGCACATTGGTCTTTGGCCAGGGGCACCCTTCTGGTACTTTTCCCCCATTTTTGTGGTGGCCCTTCTCATCTGCTGGGGTCAGGATTTCCCAAGGCTACTGCAAGTAGGGAGGCTTGATGTTTTATTCGCTTCTTGGCTTCTCATTCTGCAGCTTCATCTCGATTGATGAATACTTTGTTGGCGACTTCAAGGAGTTGAGAGATGTTCATCCCTGTGAACCCTTCTAATTTTTGGAGTTTCTTTTAATGTCCCTTGCTGCCTCCGCAACAAAGGTGGTGTTCACCATCCTCTGGTTTTCCAGAGCTTCTGGGTCAAAAGGGGTGTAGATTCTGAAAGCCTCACAAAGCCATTCATAGAAATATCCTGGAGATTCGTCAGGCTTTTGAGTAACTAAAGTCATCTTTGTCATATTTGTGGGTCATTTTGCCCCTTCTCAGACCCCTCAAAGGAGGGCTTCCCGATATTGCTGGAGTGCAGCCCATCCCTGATCAGTGTTGAAGTCCCAGTTCGGTTGGGCCTCTGGTGCCACCTCTCGTGCCCAATCTTCTGGGTTTAAGACGCCAGTAGGGGCCTGTTCCTGCATCCACTTTTGGGCTTTCATCAGAATCCGTCATCTCTCCTCCATATTAAACAAAGTCGGGAGGAGTTGGCAGAAATCATCCCATGTAGGATGATGGATTTGGAAAATGGATTCAATGAGATCGGTAAGGGCCCAGGGCTTTTCGGAGTAGGAGGGGGTGTGGTGCTTTAAGAGGTCTGTAGTTGTGAAGGGCTGGTAGTATAAAACAGTCCTCCTTTGTCAGATGGTCCCATCCTCCCTGATCTGGGCCAGACCCTGTGTTTCATGGAGGGGCATCTGTAATGTGGGTTGTACCAACTGTAGCCTCCTTACTATTGGGTTCCAGGACTTTCCTCAGAATGGGTCAATGTTCCCAGAGTGACCAAAGGTAGGGCTGTTTCTGGGAGATCTGCCTGCACTCCCAGGCTAGGAGGAGAGGCTGGAGCAGCTGGAGCATATGGTGGTGGTGGTGGGGGGGGGTCCTCTTCTGAGGACCCTTGATGAATGACTGGCTTCCAGAGCCCTAGTCCCTGTGCAACCAAGACCCTGCTCTGTCCTTTTTTTCCAATGCACAATCAAACACAAGGGGGCAGAGTCTGGGCTATCTCTCACCAAGAGTCAATTTAGGGAAACTGATTGGGGTGGTCAGAAGTTCCTGTGACAATCAGCCACACTGTGCAGACCCTGGCTATATTCAGGGTCCTTTCTGAGGGCCAGTCAATGTTAAAAGTGGGCCATTCTACTTCACATAAGGTTCAGACGGTGCCAGGGTTCATCCAGATGCCATAATCTCCAGAAAAACCCTTTTTGAAATTTCTGAGCATGCAGTTTAAGATGGTAGGTTTTGACTGTGATGAGCCCATACCCTGCGTCAGTGGTGCAAGACAGACAAGGGAAGGGGTTGCCTCTTTCAAGGCCACTCCAATGTCTGCCTGTCCACATCTCTCGTGAGAACTTCGGTTCATCTTGGCTAAGGCGCCCAGACAGAGTTCGGGATTGGCCGTTATGCTGTATGACATAGCCACGGAAAACAGGTTAGGGCCCACACGGGCTCCATAGCATAAGCTTTGGAGTCACAGGCTGAAGTAACAGAAGCAAGCCTCTTTCATCCTCACTCACACACACAATCACTCAGAAGTTACACAGTCCCTCCCTCAGGAATTAACTAACAAGTCCACACTGTGAGTCGATGGAGCAAGACACATGAAGGAATGGGTTCCCTCTTCTGAGGCCACAAGATGCCCACCTGTCCACATTTCTTGCTAGAACTTCGGCTTGTCTTGGCTAAGGCGCCCGGGCAGAGTTCGGGGTTGGCCATTATGCCGTATGGCATAGCCACGGAAAACAGGTTAGGGCTCACATGGGCTCCAAAGCATAAGATTTGGAGTCAAAGACTGGAAAAACAGAGACAAACCTCTGTCATCCTCACTCACACACACAATCGCTCAGAAGTTACACAGTCCCTCCCTCAGGAATTAACTAACAAGTCCACACTGTGAGTCAGTGGCGCAAGACATATGGAGGAATGGGTTCCCTCTTCTGAGGCCACTCAGATGCCCACCTGTCCACGTTTCTTGCTAGAACTTCGGCTTGTCTTGGCTAAGGCGCCCAGGCAGAGTTCGGGGTTGGTCATTATGCCATATGACATGGCCGCGGAAAACAGGTTAGGGCTCACATGGGCTCCAAATCATAAGTTTTGGAGTCACAGACTGGAATAACAGAGACAAACCTCTGTCATCCTCACTCATACACACAATCGCTCAGAGATTATGCAGTCCCTCCCACAGGGATTGCCCTATTCTGGCATCTCGGTGCTCAAGATTTCAGGAGGTGATCTATCTCCTCTTCCATCTGGAGATGGGCCTGACTGAGGACTTGGCAGCTAGGGCCTTACCTTTCCGGAGTCTTCTGGCACTGTTCAGTCCGCCTCCTCACTGAGTCAGGCCAGGGTGTGAGGACGCGGCCCATGGGAACCACCTCAGAAAGAGGTTCTGTTAAGAGGACGGGTGGCGCCCACCTCGTTCGCTGGGAGATTGCCATCAGCCGCTCCCGTCAGCCCCAAGCCGGAGGCACAATGGGCCTACTTGGTTGGGTTTCCCAGTTAGGGAACAAAATGTTGCGGCAGATGGAATGAAAACCCAAGTGGCACACTGAGCGGCCGATGAACGAAGTTTTATTACATGTGGGCTCAGAAGAGAGTCAACTCTTCAAAAAATCTGAGCGCCGTGGCTTGACTTGCATAAGTTTATATAGGAACTCTAGGTGGGCAAATTCCTAAGGAAGTGGGCAGGCGGCGGTTAGAAAAGCAAAAGGAGCGAAGTTAGCTTATCTTCCTAAAGCAGAGGGCTATTAGGGAGGAAAAGAATCATTATCTGTTTAGAGTTGTAAATTCCAGTTGAAAGGGGCAGGCAGGGAATGCTTATCTTCCCAAAAATGTGGATTCCAGGGAGAAAAGGGAAGAAGGCAGAAAGGGACCAAGGGGAACTTATTTTCCTAAAAATGTGGATTTCTGCTCAGGGGGGTTAGGGTCCCAGCACTTTCTTTTCTTTTCTTTTTTTTTTTAAGATTTATTTATTTATTTATTTAT
>JAQZBX010064319.1:0-16522 GCA_029593785.1 Cabassous unicinctus
GTAAGTGATATCTATAATGAATAAGGAACAGAGATCAGTGATGAGAATCCTAACAAGAAAAAGAAATGGAGGTTGTAGCCATTTGGCAGTTTGATGTAATTATGAATTCCAAAAATATATATTGGATTATGCCTGTAAACTGGTCTGCTAATCTGGGCATGATTAATTTATGACTAGGACATTAACTGGGCAATGTCAGTAGGGTGTTGCGCCCCACCCTTGGTGGGTGGGGGAATCAAATACAAAAGGCATGGCAAAGCACAGATTTGGAACATTTTGATGTTGGAGTCTTGAGGTGAAGCCCAGGGAAGAGAGCTTGGTGTGAAGAAGGAGAGAAGGTCCCGGGACAGAGATGAGCAATTCACCTAAGAGTTTACAGCTGGCCTTGTGGAGAGAAGCAAAGCCTAGCGAGCCTTATAGTATACAGCTGACCTTGTGGAGGAAAGAAAGGCACTAAACTTGGAGAGAAACAGCCCCAGGAAGAGAGAAACCCAAGAAGCCTGAACCTTGCCAAACATCGGCAGCTGTCTTGTTCCAACATGTGGCAATAAACTTTGATGAGGGAAGAAACTTCTGCTTTATGGCCTGGTAAGTGTAGACTTCTACCCAAATAAATACCCATTATAAAAACCAACCGAATATTGGTATTTTGCATCAGCAAGCCTTTGGCTAATACAGAGGTGTATTCTGTTTTACTTTGGCATTTTTACATTGATTTTTTTTCTTTATTAGGAAAGTTGTGGATTTACAAAACAATCATTCATAAAATACTGGATTCCCATATTATACACTATTATTTACACCTTGCACAGGTATGGAACATTTGTTAGAATTGATAAAGAACATTTTATAAATTTTTCTATTTGCCATAGTCCTTGGATTAACTTAGGTTTCACTGTTTTTGTAGTGCCTTTCCAAGGACATTTTTAATTTTTAAAAATTCTGTTACCATATTTTGTACTACCATCACCACTATCCATTACCAAAGTAATTCCTTTGTTCCACATAGGCAACCTGTACATTTTAAGCCTTAACTTCCCATTCCCTATCCCCACTCCATCCCCTGGTAACCTATATTTTAGATTCTAACTCTATAAATTTGCTTACCCTAATTTCTTAATATCAGTGAGGTCACAATATTTGTCCTTTTGTTTCTGATTTATTACATTAATCATGATGTCTCCAAGGTTCATCCATTGTGTCATATCTATCAAAACTTCTTTCCTTTTCTTGACTGAATAATATTCAATATACTACATTGTTTATTCATTCATTGGTTGGTGAAAACTTAGGTTTCTTCCATCTTTTGGCAATTGTGATTAATGCAACTATGAACAGTGATGTGCAAATATCTGTCTGAATCACTGTTTTCAATTCTTTTGGGTATATACAAACTAGTGAATTGACTGGGTCATATGGTAATTCTATTCCTGAGGAACTGCAAAACACTTCCATAACAGTTGTACTATTTTATATTGCCACCAACAATGAATAAGTGTTCCTATTTCTCTTCATCCTCTCCAACAGTTTTAATTGTCATTTTTTAAATAGTAGTCATTCTAAATTTGTAAAATGTTATATTACTGTAGTTATGGTTTGCACTTCCCTTATGGTTAATGATATTGATAGTCTTTTCGTGTGTTTTCTGGTCATTTGTATACTTCTTTGGAGAGATTTATATTTAAGTCTTCTGTCCATTTTTAAAAATTTGTTTGTCTGTCTTTTTGCTGTTAAGGCGAAGGATTTCTTAATATAGTCTGGATAGTAAACCTTTATTGGATATGTGGTTTCCTAATGTTTTCTCCTATTGTGTAGGTCAGCATTTTACTTTCATTGTAGTGTCCTTTTAGTCACAAAGTTCTTAATTTTGATGAAGTCAGTTTATCTGGTATTTTTTCTCTTGTTGCTTGTGCTTTGGGGATAAATTCTAAGAAATCATTGCCTAACACGAGGCCCTGAAGATGCTTCCCTACATTTTCTTCTAGGAGTTTGAAAGTTCTACTCTTATATTAAGGATTTTGATATCGTATTTTGATCTGATATTTAAGTTGTTACTTTATAAGTTGAGAGATGGGGTTTCTGCTTCTTTCTTTTGCAAATGGAGATGCAATATTTTTAGCACCATGTGTTGAGGAGACTATTCTTTCCCAATTGAGTGATCTTTGCTTCCTTGTCAAAAATCAGTTGGTCATAAATATGAGAGTTTATTTCTGATCTTTCAAGTTCATTTCATTGGTTGATATATCTGCCCTTCTGCCTGTATCACATTATTATGATTACTTTGGCTTTGTACTAAATTTTAAGATCAGGAAGTATGAATCTTGCAACTTCTTTATTCTTATTCAAGATGGCTTTGGCTCCTCTTTTATGTAAATTTGATGATTGGAATTTCCAATTCTGCAAGATCTGGATAGGTAAAGATTTTCACAGAAGCTAACATAATATTAAACTTCCCTCTTGGGGAAGTCCTTCTTCTTCATCAAATAATATGTTAATAAGCTCTGTATTAAGCTTTGCCTAATAAAAGAAAACAGGCCTCTTTCTAAGCCAAACTCTGAAAATAAACTCAGTACTTCCCACACAACATGGGATATGACTTCCAAGGATGAGCCTCTCTGACACCAAGGGATTATTAGCATGTGTTAATAAGCAGTGCATTTGGAGAAAGAACTTGATCAAGGGGAAAATATTAAATAAAACAGAATTCTTAGGGTTAAAGATTTCAATGTATTGAGAGTCCTTCTGGAGGTTACACTTATGCAGATCTCAGCCAGCCTTCACAAATTTCCACAGTAAACAAATCCTCAAATGAAAGTTATCCTGAGGCCCCTATGGATGTACAGACACGATAGGCAAGACACATGCCTCATGAAATTAACACTCTCTCTGTGGGCCTTATCTTGGAATATATATACAAATCTATTTCCCCAATATAAAAAAGATGTACCTATTTATAAATTCCCCAAACAGGATTTTCTACTGCTTTTAACTGAGCTTCTGATTTTCAATTTACCTGTTAAATATAGCTCTTAGAGAGTAAAAGGCTTTGGATTGTTTATGCTGGTTGAGCTGAGAAACCTAGCAGATACACTGTCAACTCTTATGCTCAAGTTCTTCCAGTGCCATGGATAACCAACTAAACAATGAGGATGGACCAGCCCCACCCCCAAAATAAGGAATATCTTCAACTGCAAGCAAAACAATTTCATTCCTCTGGCCCCATAATATTTACCTATGTTCTCAGCCTGAAACAATCAGAGCAGACATTGTCCCAAACCCCTCAAGATTGAAGAATGAACAAAAATGGTGGTAGGAACTATTGATCAAAGTTATTGTATTGATTTCGCAGTTGTTAAATTGAGTTACTTATAACATTGAAACAAATAATAAAGTTTTTAAATTCAAAAAATCAATTGTATTTCTACATACTAGAAATAAACATGGCACCAAATTAAAATGACTGCAATTTACAATTGCTCAATAACATGAAATACTTAGATGTAAAACTAACAGAAAGTATACAGAGCTTGCATTCTGAACTATAAAATACTAATGAAAGAAATGAAAAAGTTCATTAAACACAAAGTCAAATTACATTTATGGATTGGAAGAATCTACATAATAAAGATGTCAATTCTCCCTGACTGACACTCAAATATATCACAAATTTGACTAAATTTGAAGCAAAATTTTTTAGTAAATGTAGGCAAGATTATTTTCAATTTGAAAACATAATGAACTAAAATAGCTAAATCCATTTTTAAAAAGATTAAATTGTGTGAAATGAGACATATATACACAAAAAGAAATTCTTCAGAAACAGATGACAGATTGGAGTGGATAGATTTTGCTCAAGTTCCACAGAACAAGATGACTGGATTCACAAATTGTCACACCATGAGTGTAAGATTTAGCTTTTTGACAGATGCTTGATTTCTTAACTCTGACACGTACTTGGTCAGTTTCATTAACAAGTATTTTTATCACCTTGGCCATTTTGGTATGAGCCTATGAACTTGCTATCATTTGCTTCTGATTTAGTTAAAATATACTACCTAACTGGCTTTGGGGATTGGAATTATTTTTCTTTGGGTGTCACCAAATTTCCTTCATAAAATCTTATATACTAGGTCGATTGGATTTAGCACTGAGACATGTTAGATGGCAAAAATCAAATAGTCACTATAATTGTGCATAGAAAGGAGTTCCTGTCTTTGCTGAAAAAACATTTGGGAATTTATTCATGGGATTTGGCTTTTGTAAATGAACTTCACAAGAAAGTTCTTGGAAAGAACTGGGGAACATGTTGTATATTTTGGGGCTGTATTTTTTTATACAACTTACAGAAAAGTCTTAAAATATATGACCAACCTATATTTCCTTTCATTTATCACTTGATATTCTCTATACTAAAGATTTCATTGTCTGATGCTTGACATCTTTTAATAAATGTCACAAAATATTCCAATACCATTTGAAAACCCATTTTGGTTTTTTTGACAAGGACAGATAAATGGATTAATATGTTACAATGGTATTGGATTCAACAAAAAAATCCCATCGCTCTGGATTTATTATTTTGGTAAAATAATTTCTCTTTCAAATTTTCTTTGACATCATCCATTTTTGCCCTTCAAGAGTTGTTTTTACAAAATAAATTCTTTAAATAATTTTCTTTTTAAGGGGAAAACCTGGAAATTGAGTTGAAAATCATTTTGTTATGGTAATGAGAGTGATGGTATAGTAAGAGAGAAAGAGAGGAAGAAATAGAAATGGTGAGAAAGAAAGTAAAGAAGGAAGGAAGAAGGAAGGCAGGCAGGAAGGCAGGGAAAAAGGCAAGAATGTAGGAGGGAGGGAGGAATGAAGGAAGGAAAGGAGCAAGGGAGGGAGGAAGAAAGGAAAGTAGAAAGGAAGGAAGGGAGGGACGGAGAGAGGGAGGGAGGGAGGAAAGAAGGAAGGAAGGTAATAAATGAAGCAATGGAGAAATTCCAAAAGTTATAAGAACTATCAAGACTTGGTAGACAGAAGGTCACTTACCTAGACTCTTTGTCTTAGACCTCTGTGATATTATCACCACAGAATAATGTCTTAAGATTATATTCTATAATACAAGATTTTAAAAGTATCTTTTACATTTTTATGAAGACACTGTTGAAAGCATGCCAATTATGGTATCATAGTTTTAACATCACTTGTGCAAAGATTTGATTATAAATTTCTTTTAGAGTATTGACAAACATAATGAATGGTTGTCATCCTCAATTTTAATATTTTTTTCATTTAAAAATATGAATCAACTATTTCATAAGGATAGGGATATCAAATGAGTGAGTTTAGGAAAGTATACAGTCAATAGCAAATCACAGTAAAGATTTTAAAAATGAATTAAATACCAGAAAATATATTTGAAGAACTATAATGAATTCATTAAACTTATATAGTTTATGCAATTTTATTTTTAATTCTTTGTAGCAATTTTATATTTTCTTTAAAATAAAATTCAATTTTTGTAATTTCATATAAATTAAAATTTAATGTGACATTTAGAGGATTACTTATTTTATACTTGTTTACAATACTGCAATTTTTTCATGTGTAATATATTTCATATAATCTTCAACAGCCTGCCACATATACCTATTTTGCTTAATAAAACTTACAAGTGAATGGAATAAATTCAGTTCAATGTTGTTTATTACATACATATGACCTTTTATTGGACAACTGCTCATGTCATATTAAATTAAGCATTGATTAGAAACAAAATATTCTAAATTTGTTGCACAAAGGTACATATATTTTATCAAATCTTTGATGACGGCAATGAGATTAACACCTTTGTATTCTGGTATATAATTGTGATATACTCCATTAAGTGTTTTTTCATATGTAAATTTTTTGTCTTAAAATGAATTATCTTGGTGTATTATTAACACTTATAATGAAAATGAATCATTTTGTCTATAAACTTTTTATTTATGTTCTACACCTGATAAATTAATTGGTCTGATACATCTAAAGTCTTTTCAAGCCTAAGCTCTAACAGCATTAATCAATACAAATTTTATAACAAATTGCAAGCCTTAAAATGATCAAAAATCTTGTAAATTGAAATAACATAAAATATGGGTTGTCAAATCAGAATTACAGGAATCATACTAATAATCAAGCTTTACTAAGAATTTTCAGGACATAAGTATTTTGAGGTACAAAGAAGCAAGTAGAAGTTAGGAAGGCCTCTTCCACTTTCCAGTCTTTTCTTGACACATTGAGACATATGTTACCCCAGATGTAGCAGATGTACATGGCACAACACCTAAATAAAATGAAGTCATTTTGATTATGAAATACCTCCATTTTATTGTCTAAAAATGACATAGTTTACATGAAAATTGAGAAAGAATTGTCCCATAAATTCAAAGATTCCAGATTTGTTTACTGGAAGCAATTCTAGACAGAAATGCTATAGAAAATTTAAATTCTGTTAAAAGTATTTCATAGATAAGAACTCTCTCAGAGTACCATTAGCTTGCCTGCCTGACAGTCTATCATTATTTTATTTATTCTTCCAAGAATATTCACCAGTGATGGAAAAGAATGGTTTGCAAGCCTGCTGCTAAACCCTGTCCTCCCACATTGTCTCTATGAATCCAATATATTGATTCTACCCTCCAGACATTTCTATACTTTGCCATGTCTCTATAGCTTGGTATTTGATACTTTCTTAATCCGTAATAAGTTTTCTACGTTTACTTGTCTGATTCTGCTTTGTTACACAAGTAATAGTTTACATAACTTCTCCTCTAGGAATTTCTTCTAGGCCACCAGAATCCCACATAGCTAGTATGTTTTTCCTTCCAAAATATTCACAAGTAATTATTATTGTCTTGTAACATCTTTTATTCAGTACAGAAATTGTGTAATCATTTGAATTCCATACAAAATGAGCTCATTCATGTCAAGGAACATAATTTCATTCTGTATATCTAGCAATTTTAAGAAATCAAGGTGTCATCTTGGATGACTAAATCCCTTAATCTTGATAAGATACACTCTTAGAAATGTATCATTTTCATTAAGATTTATGTTTACTCTTCTGTGACTTAAAATTTATGGTTTCTTTGTTTCTATACTCTTTCAACATAACCACTCATTTCTTCCTATAACACAACAAATGCCATAGAATTTTTTTTAAATTTTACTTATTAATTCATAAGGAAAAAAAACTAAAACAAAGAAAAGAAAATTTTTAGAGTTTACTGAGGATTTTAGAAAGGGAATTGGAGAGTATATTATAACACAGCAAAAGACATAATTTTATATCAGCATTATAAATCTACATTTTCCAATTAACACCAGAAACTTCCACTGAAACCCTCCCCTTATTTAATTCTCTACTCATCATTAATGTATTCAAAGCTACTCCATCAAATCATAAAGACTTTGTTTATCAAAGACTTTGTAAGACATAAAGACAGACACTATATATTAGTAAAAGGGGATAATCTTTCAAGAAGAAAGAACAATCATAAACACTTATGCACCTAATCAGTGTGCCTTAAAATACTTGAGGCAAACATTAAGTGGAGAAATTGATGCCTCTGCAATATAGTGGGGGACTTTAATACACCATCATCATCATTAGACAGAACATCTCAACAGAGAATCAATAAAGAAACAAAAATTATGAATAATACATTAGAGGATCTGGGCCTAGTAGATATAAAGAGAATGCTACACCCAAATACAGCGGGATATACCTTCTTCTCGAGTTCAAACGGATCATACTCCAAGACAGAACACATGCTAGGCCACAGAACAACTCTCAGTGAATTCAGAATGATTGACATTGTACAGAATAATTTCTCTGACCAAATGGAATGAAATTGGAGATCACCGAGGGCCAGAGAAACATATTAGGCACAAAAATACGGAAGTTAAACAACACACTCTTAGACAAACAGTGGGTCAAGGAGGAAATCTTAAAAGAAATCAGTAACTACCTTGAAACGAATGAAAATGACAACACTTCATATCAAAACCTATGGGAAGCAGCCAAAGTTATACTGAGAGGGAAATTCATAGCAATAAATGCATACACCAAAAAAGAAGAAAGAGCTAATATTTAAGACCTAACTGCATACCTGGAGGAAGTGAAAAAAACAACAACAAACTAACACCAAAGGAAGTAGAAAGAAGGAAATAACAAAGATAGGAGCAAAACTAAATGAATTAGAAAATAAGAGAGCACTAGAAAAAATAGACAAAACCAAAAGCTGGGCTTCAAAAAAATCATTAAAATTGTAAAACCCTTAGCAAGACTACCTAAAAAAAGATAGAGCAGATGCAAATACTCAAAATAAGAAATGAGGAAGGGGATATCACCACTGATCCCACAGAAATAAAGAGTGTCATAAGAGAATATTTTGAAAAATTATGTGCCAACAAAAATGATAATTCAGAAGAAATGGACAAATTCCTAGAACTCACAAGCAGCCTACATTGACAAGAGAAGAAACTGATGAACTCAAAGTTTCATTACAATTAAAGAGATAGATTTGGTCTTCAAATACCTCCCAACTAAGAAGTGCACAGGACAAGATGGCTTCACAGGTGAACTCTACCAAACATTACAGAAAGATCTGACAACAATCCTGCTTAAGCTGTTCCAAGAAATAGAAGTAGAAAGAACATTGCCTAACTCATTCTGTGATGCCAACTTTACTGTAATACCAAAGCCAAACAAAGATGTCACAAAAAAGGAAAATTATAGACCAATCTCTCTAATGAACCTAGATGGTAAAGTCATCAACAAAATACATGCTAATCACATTCAACAACATATCAAAGGAATTATACATAACGACCAAGTGGCTTGCATCCGGGGTATGCAAGGATGGCTCAACATAAGAAAAACAATCAATGTAATACACCACATAAACAGATTGAAAGAAAAAAAACACATGATCATCTCTATAGATGCAGAAAAAGCATTCGACAAAATACAGCACTCTTTCCTGGTAAAAACACTGCAAAAGATAGGAATAGAAGGAAACTTCCCGAACATGATAAAGGGTATATATGAAAAGCCCAGAGCCAACATCATCTTCAATAGTGAAATCCTAAAACATTCCCTTTCAGATTGAGAACAAGACACGGGTGCCCACTATCAATTCTCTTATTTAATTTTGTCTTAGAAGTACTGAGGGAAGAAAAAGATATAAAAGACATCCAAATTGGAAAGGAAGAAGTAAAACTTTCACTATTTGTAGATGACAAAAACCTATACCTAGAAAGCCCTAAGAAATCTACAACAAAACTTTTAGAACATATAAAGGAGTTCAGTAAGATAACAGGATATAAGATCAATGTTCAAAAATCAGTAGCATTTCTGTACACCAATAATAAGCAATATTGGTTGATTGTTAAATCAACAAATAAACCCAACACTTATACTCTGCTGTTCTTTAAATATCCTACCAAAATGAATCTACAGATTTAATGCAATCCCAATAAATATCAACCCATTATTTTTTAATGAATTGGAAATTCTAACTACAAAATTTATTTGGAAGAGTAAGAGGCCCCGAATTGCCAAAGACATATTGAAAAAGAAAAATGAAGTTGGAGGTATCACACTACCTGACTTTAAAACATACTACAAAGCTACAGTGGTCAAAACTTCATGGAATTGTCACAAGGATAGACATACTGACCAATGGAACCAAATTGAGAGTTCTGATATAGATCCTTGTATATACAGTCATCTGATATTTGACAAGGCCACCAAGCCCACTCAGTTGGGAGAAAATGGCCTCTTCAACAAGTGGTGCTTGGAGAACTGGATATCCATATCCAAAAAATGAGAGAGGAACACCATCTCACACCTTATATAAAAATCAACTCTAAATGGATCAAATATCTAAATATAAGAGCCAAGACCATAAAGATCTTGGAAGATAATGTAGGGAAGCATCTAGAGGACCTTGTAATAGGAAATTGTTTCATGAGCTTCACTCAAAGTATGACCAGCAAAATAAAAAATAGATAAATGGGATCTCCTCAAATTTAAAAACTTCTGCACCTCAAAGGTCATTATGAAGAAAGTAAAAAGTCAGCATACCCAATGGGAGAAAATATTTGGCAAACATATATCTGAAAGGAGCCTAATATCCTGCATATATAAAGAAATCCTACACCTCAAAAAAAAAAAAAGACAAACAACCCATTTAAAAAATGAGCAAGCGACCTGAAAAGACACTTCTCTGAGGAAGAAATACAAATAGTTAAAAAGGACATGAAAAGGTGCTTGACATCACAAGCTATTAGGGAAATGCAAATCAAAACAACAATGAGATACCATCTTACACTCATAAGAATGGCGGCTATTAAAAGAACAGCAGATTATAAGTGTTGTAGAGGATGTGGAGGAATGGGAACCCTCATCCACTGCTGGTGGGATTGTAGAATGGTCCAGCAAATACGGAGGACAGTTCGGCAGTTCCTCAAAAAAAAAATAGCTATAGAACTTCCATATGATCCAGTGATTCCACTGCTGGGTATATACCCTGAAGAATTGAAAGCAAAATCATGAACAGATATATGCACACCAATGTTCATAACAGCATTGTTCACTATTACAAAAAGTTGGAATCAACCCAGCTGCCCATTAACAGATGAATGGATAAACAAAATGTGATACATACATACAATGGAATATTACTCAGATGTAAGAAGGAATAAAGTGCTAACCCATGGGATAACATGGAATAATCTTGAAGAACTTATGTTGAGTGAAGCAAGCCATTCATTGAAGGATGAACAGTACAGGATCTCACTGATATGATTTAAGGAAATTGAGCAGTGTCAGAGAGCTATTGTCTGTAAGATAGGTTTACAAGAAATAGAGAAGAGAAGGTTGTGAGCTATCACCCATAGGGATGTAATCTATGGTAAAGTGATAGACTGTAGTTGCATATTGAAGGGACAAGACAGGAGGGTAGTGTTATTATTGGGTTGGGTGGTGCAGGGTTGACACATGGGTAGATTGGGAAGGGTGGATCTGGAGGTCCAGGATACTGGGGGGTTTAGGTTTGGGAGAGGGACCAGGTGAGCAATGGGGATTTGTGGGTATGAGGTTGAAAGTACAGAGGTGGGAATGCTCTTATGGCAAAATGACAAGGAATGGTCACTGGTATAGGGTGTTGTTTAGAGGGGCATTTAGGACAGGGTGCACCTAGAGCAGGCTTCCAGGGATTGCGTGAGTGTTCATTCTGTCATAATGTGTTGTGTCAGTGGGTGGAGATGCACACAATGTGCAGGACAGTGTTGTACTCCCATCTTTGGAAAGACCAATTTTTTCAGAAATAGATAGGTGGGAGTCTTTCAAGAGCAAGGGCGGTTCCTAATAGGAGAGGACAAACCAGTGTGTCAAGACCTCTTGTTGCTATGAATCGTGTCATCCATCGAGTCAATCCAGGGGGTCATCATGGGCCCTGGGGGGATGAGGTGGGAAGGTTAGAGTAGTTCCAAAAGAGGGTATTTAGTGGTCCATAGAAACGTTTTTCATTATCATACAGTGATGGACACAGGACAAGGTAATTATCAAAATTTATAAATGTGTATGGTCTAAAATGTAAACCATAGTGTAAACCATTGAGAATGTTTAGTAGTGATATTTCACTGTTTGTATATCAGTTATAACAATGCTACTATCCACATACAAAAAGGTATTAATATGGGGGGGATGAAGGGGGAGAATGTTGGGCATGTGAGAGTCTCCTGTATTCTGTGTGAGATTTGCTGTGACCTAAAACTTCTTTGAAAACAAAATGAAAAATAGTGGCACACTGGCGAGTTAGAGGGGGAAGGTGCCATGGTACAGACTGGACACCAGATATTGCAGTGATAAAAGGCAAATTGTCAAAAAAAAATTTTTTTTAATTATTTCTCATTTTTTGAACAACCCAATTTTTTAATTTTATTTTATTTTTAGTTTTTTTTTAAGTTTTCATGTATTTTATCTCTTACATTTAAACATCATTATTATTTCATTTTCCTATTAATTGTATTTGGCTATTGTATTGGCTTCAACTTTAAAGAAGCTTTGGATCACAGAAGGATTACAATTGGGGTAGGAAAGGATCATTGGTGGGGGGTTTCAGAAATGGGGGATACATTGAAATAAGTTCACCTGAACATACTTAATAAGGTATATAAAATTGTACAAATGCTCACGGGGCATGGTCACAGTGGGTGAAGAACCACTCAATAAATGAGAGAATACTGAATTCCCATCCTGGAGAGCTCTGTCATATTCTCCAAGGTAGTAGCAACAGTCCCCTAAGTGCAATGGTTGTGTCTGGCAAAGGAGGATGATCCACTAATGGGCTCTTTTTATTGATGACTAGCCTTATGAGTCTTTGCTCTTGAAATTGAAACTTAGCCTATTGTTATGAGGTACTTAAGGGTTGCCACCTGACAGCCTCCTTATTGCTCAAATGTGGCCTCTCTCTAAGCCAAACTTAGCATATGAATGCATTACCTTCCTCCCAGCATGGGACATGACTCCAAGGGATGAGCCTCCCTGTCAATGAGGGATTACTAACAAGTGCCAATGGGCAATATGACTGGAAAAAGACCTCGAATAAAAGGGGGAAAAGGTAAAGACAAATAAGTTCATATGGCTAAGAGATTTCAAAGTGAGTCAGAGGTCTTCCCAGAGTTAACGCTTATGCACATCTCAATAGGACCTCATAGGCTTCCAATGTGGATATCACCACAAACAGAGGGGCTCCTGAGGGCTTTGGAAACACCTAGGTCCTATATCAGGGCAGAGAGCCCCAGAATTTTGTGCCTTATCAGTGGGCCCTACTTTGGAATCCTTGCTCCTGAGAGTGACAAAGTTGGACGCAAATATGTCTTCCCTATACATGGTCCATCTGTCCCTTCTATTTAAACCTATATGTGATGTTGGAGTTTCTAGGTATACTTCCAGAGATCGGAGTCTTTGGGCTGTCCATGTGCCAGCTGGGCCCGGAATCTTGATGGAGCTGCAACACCTATTCTACAGCTCAATGGACTCACCCTGGACACCTAGTGGGGAGATGATGATGAACAACAGCCATCTCAGGGAATGGAGAGAGCCTGCAGTTGCAGGCAGGAAAATCCCATCCATCTTCCCCAATGGAAATAAACCCTCTTCAATTGGAGGTGGAGTGACATCACCATTTGAGACTGCTAAGGATGAGGGGAAGAGCTATGATCTAGAGTGGACTTACTGGTATTCTACTATAGACATATTGTGATTCAAGCAATGGAAGAAATGTGATGCCAGTAGCCACAGGAAGCTCTGGGGACAGGGAGAGGGAAAAGCAGTTGTAATACAGGGACTTTTTTGGGACATGGAAATTGTCCTGAGTTACATTGCAATGACAGATATAGGCCATTTTATATCATCATCTATCATGCAGAACTGTGTGGGAGAGAGTGTGGTCTACAATGTGAACTATGTTCCATGCTTAATGGCAAAGCCCCAGGATGTGTTTATCAATTGCAATGAATGTGCCACACTAATGAAGGAGGTTTATGTGGGACATCATGGGAGGTGTGGGAGGTGGGTTGTATGGTAATCCCTATATTTTTTTGTGTAACATTTATGTAATCTAAGTATCTTTTAAAAAAATAAAAATAAATAAACAAAGAGAATCTTTTTGCATTATCCAAGTCTACTATAAACCTACTAAATTATATTTTTTTAGTGAAAGTTTGAGATATTTCTCATTGGAGAAAAGAAGCCCACTTTCTCTTCTTTCCTACATTGCTTTAGGACTGTGAAACATATGGCGTTGTTACTACATATTTCCTATATTTCAAAAAAATAGAAGAGTTTTCATTTTGATGTAGTTCCTTCAACTTTTTTTCCCTAAGTGATTTAGAGAAATTGATATTTTGAATATAGGTAATACTTTCATAATAACAGTCTCAAGGGAAATTTTTTCCTTTCTTCTGTTTGGCAATTTCAATAGTTTCTCTTGTGCATTTTTTGAGCAAAATGATAAAACTGCATCTTAGTTAGAATCTTGGGATATGTTAAATTTCTATTAAGATTCATTTTTCTAAGCTTTGACCTTTGGAACTTTGATATAATACTTCTAGTTAAACATTAAGAAAAACTTTTTAAAAATGTAACGAAACTAGAAAGAATGGTCGAGATGCATTAGGTTACTTTTTGTCTGATTTTTGTTTTGTGTGGTGAACAGAAAGGAAGTGACAGCTCAAAATCATTTGAAAACTAAATAATTGTCAGAATTCATCTGTTACTTGGATCCTTCTGGGAAAAAAAAATGTTGGTATATAACATCCCTTTAATAATTAAGTAAATTCTTGAAGTGATTATAATCAACCTTAATTCAGTTAGGCCATAGATTCTACCATACAAGACAGAATATAAATCCCAACCTACCCTGTGAAGGGTAAGTCAGATTTTAACTTGAACTTACCTTTTCTGAATCAAAGCTTATAGGAAAAGTTTGGAAGTCAACATGTCAGGGTATTATATTTACCCTTAAATTGTCCTAACTGATCTATTCCTTTTGATGGTGAAATAAGTATTCTTACATAGTTTTAGATAAGAATGTATAAAATGGATGTATAAAAATATAATGGCCTTTACATTTTAATAAACAAAATGACACTCTAGGTCATTTTTTTTCATTCAGCTTAAAAAAAAAGAGAAGTTGTAGTGCATGAATTGTGGAGGGAAATTTAGAGAGCAGGTATTCTTTCGACTTTGAGGAATTCACATTCCAGAGCTTCAGTTAGGTCCTTGTGGTTAGTGGGAAATTATTAGCTTATTTATGGAAGCTCATTATGAAATCAGAGTAGAATAAAATAAAAAGTCCTAGAGATGGCAAGGACAGATATCCATGCTTAATATAAATGTTTGTGATTACTTAATAAAATCATGTTATAACTTAAAAATCAAAGTAGCCCTCCAAGAGAAGTCACCACTTATACTGAAACTAGAATATGAATAAGGATACAAAGCTGTGAGGTGTTGTAACCAAGGTATTAATCATGCAAAGAAATGAGGAATCTGGAAAGTTATAATTATTAAGAATATGGCTTTTGTAACATTGTCAAGTTTTGTTTTTGTTAGAACTCCATGCCTAGATTCTAATGGCTTAAATAAGCTTATAAATGATGTAACAAATGACACAAAATTAAGTTAAAATTTATTTATATCTGTATTGTGGAATTTTTCTGTATTTTTAAAACAGTTTGCAAATTTCAAGTTTCCTAATCTGTTCTTATTTATTTTATCAATACAAACATTGCATGCAAAAGCATACAATCATTTTAAAACAATGCATTTGAAGTTATATATTCAACCATTTAACAATAAAGATAAAGAACATTCACACCATTCCAAATAGTTTCCTTTTCCTCTTCCCAGGCATTCCCACTTCTGCCATCAGATTTAGCACTCTTTGGTGTCTTTTCAGTCACAATAGATTGACTTTTGCCTTCTCTGGAATTTCTTATAAAATAAACTATGCAGAATGTATTTTATGTATGGCTTCTTTTGCTCAACATAGTATTTTTGAGGTCCACCTATATTATTGCAGGGATTCATAGTTCATGCCTTTCCACTGACATGATTTAGCAAAATTGATGGTGTCCTTTTGTCATAGCCAGCTCTACCCAAAACTTTAGGCTTTCTTTTCCTCTTAAAATTCTCTCCAGAAGAAAATTGTGTACATTCTGCTTTCTGAAATGCCAATTCCTAAATTATTTTCTCATATAATTATTTTTGCAATAAACTTGTTCCCATAGTTATATCAATTAAAAGAGTTTATTTATCTTATGTATTGGTGACTCTATTCCTTGCTCAAAGCTAGGAGGAATTTACCTAGGCAGAGGTTTAGTGTGGCTTAGGGATTGTATCTAATGGAAAAGGAGCAACACTGACATTACATGACCTTATTTGAGCCCCAAACTGACTGTTTCTACTCTCATTTTCATGCAGTAGGCTCCAAGACTCATCCTTTTTTTCTGTTTTGTGCTGGTAGCTCATATGGTATTTTGTTCCTTTCACCCATAAAACTTTGCTGCAGTACAGTACACCGTGTTCCATCTCTTTCTCTCTTTTGTAACCTCATTATGAATATACCAAATCGGTTTTGTATCTGCGTGGTTCAGTCAGGAAAGCAAACTGCTCCAAATATGCTGGAAACTAAGGGTGTAATAAATGAATTACAACTTTTAAGAATGTTGGAAGAGCTGGGGGAACAAAAGTCAATTATAATGCTGTAGAATATTTCAGCCCCAGATATAGGTTGGAGAAACCAACATCAAAGATGTCAGGTTGAAGCCTTAAGAGAATGGTTCAGAAAAGCTTAGAGGGAAAGGTCAGTCACTCTCAGTAATTTCTGAGAAAGATCCTGCCAATAGTATTAGCAATGAATAGTTCCCAAAGACTTGCTGAGAAGTCATTAAATTCTCATCTTTTCTCAACAGT
>JAQZBX010064320.1:0-16529 GCA_029593785.1 Cabassous unicinctus
GCTGACTGCTTTGTCTTACTAGGTGCTGATTGGACATATCTCAAAGAAGATGAACAAACAAACTTTCCCTGAACACTGTAGTCTGTGTAAAGAGATCTTGCCATTCACAGATCGCAAACAGGCGGTCTGTTCCAATGGTCACATTTGGCTCCGGTAAGCCATTTTAAGCCATTTCCTGGTTTTGTTCATTTTTAAGTTTTGTATAGTACAAACCACTCTGAAGTATTTATCTATCCAAAATAGATGTTGCTTATACCTTTATGGTAGAGAAAAGCTGCAATTATAAAAACTGGCATGGACTTTTATCATCAGCATGACTAAAGCAGGATGCCCTTTTAAGACAGTTTTATTGTTTGGTATATAGGGGTTTCCCTATTTATTTCAGGAGGTATACTGTTTTCTTTGAAATAGATTAATTTTTTAAAAATTATTTCAAAAATAATGTGTTAAAGCTAATGGAATATAAAAGTACATAAAAAGTAAAAATCCACCTCCTCCTTCTAGCTCACTCTCAGAGATAACCTTGGTGTGTCTTCATTTTACTTGACCTGTGAGCTGTGTTTGACACTATCACTCCCTCCTCCTTGAAGCACTTTCATAATCTGGCTTCCAGGACGCAGTACTCTCCTGGTTTTCTTCCTGCCTCTGACACTTCATTTTCAATCCTGTTTGCTAGTCTATCTCAACTCCTCGATGTCAGTCTGTGGACCTTTTTTTTCCTTCTGTCATCACTCTCCCTTGGTTGTCACATTATCATCTGTACATTGGTGACCTAAAAATACAACTTTTAGCCTGGACCTCTCTCCTTAAATCCAGGCTTACAGATCTAACTGCCTACTCAGTATCTCTATTTGGATGTTTAATAGGCATATCAAATTTGAATCCAACCTTTTCCCACCATCTCTCTAGCTCTAGACCATGACACCATCATCTCTTGCTAGATTATTGTGGTTCTCTTCCAACTGTCTTCCTGTCTCCATCCTTGTCCCCTTCAGTCTGTTCTCAACATAGCTATGATTGTGCTCCTATTAAAACTTCATCAGTTCATGTTACCCCTCTGCTTAAATCCCTCCAAGTAGCTGTCCATTTCTCATGAGTAAAATTTAAAATCCTTTCAGTGACTTACAGGCATTTACACAGCCTGGCCCTTTGCTTCCTCTATGACCTCATCTCCTACGTTTCTCTGTCTTGCTTGCTTCACTCCATGCCTACTGGCCTGCTTGTTCTTCAGGTACAGGAGGTACCACTCCTACTTCAGGATGTCTACATTGGCTGGTCCCTCTGCCTGGAATGCTCTTCCTGCACATATCCACGTGACTTCCTCAAGTGTCACTTTATCAGTTAGGTCCTCCCTGGCCACACTTCCCAAAATTATAACCCCCTACTGACATCTCCCTGCCCTTCCAATGTTCTTTTTTTTTTTGCTTGTGCTGCTGTGTCCATTCGCTGTGTGTCTTCTCTGTGTCTGCTTATCTCCCCCTTGCTGTGAGGTCTTGCTGCATCAGCCCACGGCGCCGCGCGAGCGGGCCTTCCCTCACAAGGAGGTGCCGGGAAGCGAACCCGGGGCCTCTCATATGGTAAAAGGGTCCTCTATCCATTGCGCCACACCTGCTTCCTGCCGTGAGGTTGCTGCATCAGCCCACCGCACCGCTCAGGCCAGCGTGCCCTCACAAGGAGGCCTCGGGCCGCGAACCCAGGCCTCCCATATGGTAAACGGGGGCTCTATCCACTGAGCCACACCCGCTTCCCCCTCCCAATGTTCTTTATCCGTCTTCCTTGCTTTCCTCCTTAGCAGTTATCAACATTTAATATATTTTCTACATTTTGTTTTTCCCTCTTCTCCAGAATAGAAAGTTCCATGAGGACAGGGAATTTTTAATTTTATTGTTTTGTTCAGAACTCTTTCTAGAACAGTGGTACATAGTGGACACTCAGTAAAATATTTTTTGACGGACTAAATGGTTTTTTAGTTTTTATTTATGTTTAACAGAAATGAGATTGTGCTGCACATACCATCTTTAACATCTTACTATTGCCAATTCTTTTTTTTTTAAGATTTATTTTATTTATTTATTTATCCCCCCTTGCTGCTTGTGCTCGCTGTGTCCATTTGCTGTGCGTTTTTCTGTGTCTGCTTGTCTCCCTTTGTTGCGTCATCTTGCTGAGCCAGCTCACCGCGTCACGTGGGCCATCAGCTTGCCTTCACCAGGAGGCCCCGGGAATCAAACGCGGGGCCTCCCATATGGTAAATGGGAGCCCAACCAGTAGAGCCACATCTGCTTTCCCTGCCAATTCTTTTATCAGAATGTTGTGGACAAGACAGAAATAAAATAAAAAATAAAATAACAAAGAAAAAAAGAAAAAAAATGTTATGGACATTTTTCCATATCAGTACATAGATCCCATTCTATTTAGTTTTGCTTTGTATGGATGTTTCATTATTTGCTCCCTTATTGATGGATATTTGTCATATCCCCTCCCAATTTTTATTGCATTCTTATACATTTTCTAACTTGACGTTTCTTTTGTTGGGGGTGGGAGAAGGGTTATCAATTTTGGGTTTGTAATAATGACAGCTGACATAATTTATCACACACTATCCATATGGTAGGCACCATTCTAAGTAATACACAAGTATCAAGTTATTGCATCCTTATTGCAGCAACCACATGTGGTGAACTCTATGATTATTTCCATTTTTACAGATGAGGAAACTAGGATGTGGGGAAATTAAATAGCTTGCCTGAAGTCATACAGGAAGTTAGCAGAGCTGAGAACCTGTCATTCTGGCTCCAGGGTTCACATTTGTAACCACTACACATTAATGCCTCTCATATGGGTTCTTTCATAAAAATTATTTTTATTTTTGCTGTTTAAAATTAGTTCCAAAATACTTGGGTATAATTTCTGTGTGAAAATGAGTGCTTACCATCCCTCAGGCATAATTTTACTTTATGTATACCCAAGTCTTACTCAAGGTAAACCTACTTGGAATCCCTTCCCCCAACTTCCCTTCCTCTTTTTATTTTTCTACTCCTCAGTTGCTCAACTTAAAACCTTTATCTTTTGGAAAACCTTCCCTGCATAATCCAAATGCATCTTTTGCCATCTCATTGCATTCCATCTACCCTCATTTGCCTTGTCCTGGTAGGTATTCAGTGAATAGACATTGCATAGAATTGAACCTGTGAACATTTGTTAATGTCTATCCTTTTTCCATCATTTTTGTCTTCCATATCCTTCAGGTTTTCCCCACTGTACAGATTCTTAGATAGTGTTTTTATCTAATCTTAAAAGTCAGTAAGAAGAAGAATCTCCTGGGATTGGATGTGGCTCAAGCAGTTGAGCACCCACGTCCCACATGGGAGGTCCCCGGTTCGGTTCCCAGTGCCTCCTGAAAAAACAAAAACAAACAATAAAACCAACTTGGGGGAGCCAACGTGACTCAGTGGTTGAGCGCCGGCTTCCCACATACAAGGTCCTGGGTACAATCCCCAGTCCCCAGTACCTAAAAAATAAAAAGAATAATTTCCTATTCTTTTAAAATAATACATGATCAATTTTTTTTAACATACCAAGATTTCAAAGCTGTGGACAGGCTAAATTCATTCCCAATGCTGCAAACACAGACAAAAAAGAAGCTGCAGATTAGAACCTGCAGCCTGATAAATGATGTCAGATAATATGACACAGCCACTTCCCCACAGCCACTTTACTAAGTGGGTGGTATAGGTTTGGCCAGCTTTGGTGCACGGAAGGATACATTGTTGCCAGAAGTTTGTGAAGAAGTTTTGGAGTAATTTTGCCTTTTGTGTACTTTTATCTAATTAACTGTCTGTGGTAAAGTTACCCTCAAACACCATGCTGTTTTCCTGGTGTTGGTAGAACCTGAGCAAGCTCTCTCCCATGATGATACAATCTGTCTACTTTCAGATGCTTTTTAACCTACCAGTCCTGCCAGAGTTTGATATACAGAAGGTGTTTGCTCCATGACAGCATTGCCCGACATCCAGCACCAGAAGGTAAGTGATTTCCCAGCCTTGTGAGTATGAAATTGAGCATGGTGGCAGAGTGCCAGCTCCTCAGAATAATGACTTGGGTCTGACTCCACAATGCTAAGTATTAGGCAGTCAGAGATGGTGAGCAGGCTCGTTCTTCTCATTACAGTATTATCTTGAAGCCACAGCACTAATTTAAAAATGTTAATTGGAAAGTGTCATGTAAAAGTCCATGTCACATTTTAGTATGTGGGTTAAGTGGGTCTGCAGTTTGCTGTTGTGTCACTGCAACAAATTATTCATTCAAAAAAATGTCAGCGCTCGTTTTAGATGGCATATTTAGATCATATTTGAATGAAAACTCTGCAAATTATATTGTGTACAAAGACAACATTGCTGAACCCCAGTAATAGGATATGTACTTTGGAGTCATTCTTCTAGTAGATATGATGATTTTTTCCTGGTTCATCTATATTCTCTTTTCTGATAGCCCTGGTGACTAAACACATTTTTGAGATAAGTAAACGTGGGCAAGGAATGAAGTGATTTGAATAGCCACATGAATGTCAAACTTATGGCCTTAGGTTCATTGACATCACATTCTGACCAATGAGCTAACTAGACATAAGTATACACAATCATATACATGTTTTGGGGAAATGTATGGTCTTGATTAGCTAAAACATAAAGCATTCTGCATAAAACTACATCCTTATTCTTGATTTTTTTCTTTTTTCTCTTAACTGGCTGAAACTTTCTGATTCTAAAGAGTTGGTGTGTGTCAGCATCTTGGGTTTTTCTTAACTTTTTCTTTTGGAATACTGCAATCATATACATAAGTAGAGAGAAAAGTATAATGAACTATATCCCCATTAATCAACTTCAAAAATTATCTGCTAATGGCCTTTTTAGAAAAAATCTGTTCTCCACCTGCTTCCCTCTTTCTGTTGGATTGTTATGAAGCTAATTATTGGGAACTTTTTTTTTTTTACTTTTTTTTTATTTTTATTTTTTTTTATTTTATTTATCCCCCCCTTGCTGCTTGTGCTGCTGTGTCCATTCGCTGCGTGTCTTCTCTGTGTCTGCTTATCTCCCCCTTGCTATGAGGTCTTGCCGCATCAGCCCACGGCGCCGCGCGAGCCGGCCTGCCCTCACAAGGAGGCGCTGGGAAGCGAACCCGGGGCCTCTCATATGGTAAACGGGTGCTCTATCCATTGCGCCACACCCGCTTCCTGCCGTGAGGTTGCTGCATCAGCCCACCGCACCGCTCAGGCCGGTGTCCCCTCACAAGGAGGCGAACCCGGGCCTCCCACATGGTAAACGGGGGCTCTATCCACTGAGCCACACCCGCTTCCCTATTGGGAACTTTTTAACACTCACTGTAATTGAGAATTAATTTACTATTTAGGCAGGAAATTTGAAAAAGATTTATATTTTAAAACAAAACAAAAAAAATCCTGCCAGTTGACTTTGAGTTGGGCTACGTATAGCTTTTTGGAAGAATGAAGATCTGCTGGATCTAGAAAATAGTATTATTAAATACTATTTAATATTAAATATTAAATAGTGGTACTCAGACTTCAGCATTTTACAGACCAGTTAAGTTTAAAAAGTCTTCACCCAGTGTTGTCACCTTTTTATTTCTCTAAGTGATGGCATTTAGAAAAAATTTAATATTACTGTAATTTTATAAAAGGGCATATATTAACACTAACAATGTATAAAGGATACAATCTCAGAATAAAGCATAGTCCTTTCTTTAAATTGAATAAATTTAGCTTTAGAAATACCCATTCATTACCCTTATTATCCTATTTCATCATAGAGGGATGAAAATTTTATCACAAACTTAGCTTTGGGAACCACAGATTTAGTCCTGCTGCTTTTGGGACTGAAGCCCAAAAGAGTTAAGTGCTGAGGAGCGCATGTGGCTCAGGTGGTTGAGCGCCTGCTTCCCATACGGGAGGTTCCAGGTTCAGTCCCCAGTGCCTCCTAAAAAAAAAAACCCACAAAAACAATTCAGGGAAGCCAATGGGGCTCAGTGGTTGAGCGCCGGCTTCCCACATATGAGGTCCCAGGTTCAATCCCTGGCCCTGGTACCTAAAAAAAAAAAAAAAGTAAAATTAAAAGAGTTAAGTGCTTTGTCCAGGGATACATAACTAGTTAGTTGCAGAGCTGGGACCAAAATACTGGTCTCTTCACACTGCAGTCCAACATTCATCCGATTTCATTGCACTGCCTTTTCTGAAGATAACACTTAATACCACTTGTCTTCCTTTTGCAGATCCTGACTGGATTAAGAGGTTACTGCAAAGCCCCTGCCCTTTCTGTGATTCTCCTGTCTTCTAAATGTCAGTGGTGGGAAGATGGAAAGAGCATGTACCCTGCTATAAAAAATATTCTGTAGTGTGAAGAGAAAGAATGCTCTGGAGTAAGCCTGGGCTTCACAAATGGAGAGGCCCTCTTCATAAAATTGTAAATAGGACCCTGGGAACTTGTTTCTGAAGTGCATTCTCTATCTCGAGGGACTAAAGGATATCTTTAAAAATGACTGAATGCAGAGATTTTTAAGTCATTTTGAGATGAACATTAACCCTCCCCCCACTGCTTACCCAACAAGGTACTTTAATTTTTCAAGTGTCTTGACTAAAGCAGTTTGAACAAAATGAACATCCTGTCATTTTTAGGAACAGAATGGTCTCTTCTAGAGAATTTGGGTAAGGGCCTTGCTAGGTTTTAACCCTTGCCTTGGTCTGGAATAGCCTTGTGGCTCCAGAGAGCTTAAATTGCCTGGTATATGGCAGTCAGTGTACCAACAGATATTAAAAGTATCTAAAACAATGTGTGAGTCTGATATTTTGTTCTCAGTAAATAGTCACAGATCTGTGTCCTATTGATTCTTGTTTTTTATGCATATTGAAAACATTTTCCTACATCTTATTGTTTTTAAGAAGTTGAAGCCAAGAACTTAACTTGGTTTTAATGTGTCACATGAGCAGTTGACTGTTATAAGTTAAGAATTTTAGGTGACTTATTTTTAATTATCTCCCATGTCATCAGATTTCCTGACCCAACTCCTTAATATATGTAAGGAGGTCATGTATTTCCATTCACCCATGTCGTATCTCTGCTTAAAAACTCAGTATTTTTTTTTTTAATATCTACATTTCCAGACATGTTTCATTCAATATCCATTGTAGGAGTGAATACAGATTATGTCTAGTGACTTCTGGAGAGAGATGGACAGCTGAGAAGTGAACCCTTGAGCTCTGATGCTATGAGTTTATGCAGCTCAGTTGAACAGAGCCTGGAAGTTTCTTCCCTCTGCAGAGGTCCTTGATATTGGTAATATAGGTGTTTTCCTGTGGGCTATTAAGATGTCAGAAGTTAATTGTTCTTAATCAAAACCTATAATAGACATTCTGGAGTTAGTGTTGTTGGATTTTTTAAGTGTCCTAGGAATTGGTGCTAAGCAACAGCACTTTAATGCATGCATCTTGAAGTGGTGCATATTTCTGGAAAGTGGGATGAGAATTACAAGATGTGAAATTCTTAATTCATATTTTATGCTATTCATCCATCTTGTCTTACATAAACATAGTTTCCTGCTTTTATTTTGTGTCCTTAGTGAAAGATATTTTGTCTTCACTTTAGAAATAACACCTTGATAGTTAGGTAACGCTGTTACAGGTCTCACACCAAACTTGCATTTCTTCCCACTTCCATTAATATGTAGTGCAAATACAGGCCTTGAAGAGGCACGTCTAAACAATCTGCTTTGAAATGTGTTTTGTTTTCTATTTAAATTTTTGTTTTGGTTCCTGTGTTAATTATGTATTTTCTGGGTTCTTCTGTTTGTCTTTCTCATTCTGGTGGTAATTATGAGACTAATATTTACCCAGATTTTAGGGTCTATTTTTTTAAATTGACTTTTCAAGAAAGCCAAACAACATTGAAATCCTGAATAATAACACAGAAGGTTATATAGTTGAAACTTTGTGGCGGTAGCTGTTCACTTTGCAATAAGTGTGAAAGTAAAAATTGAGATCACATCAAGGAATTGCTATAGTTTTAATAATCATGGCATGCTTAGTTTGTTTTTTTGTTTCTAATTAGAGTTAGTAGGTGATTTGTTCTTATTGGGGAATTTTGTGGTACTGACATTTAAAACTTACATTAAGTTTTTATTTAAAGCTGTTGTACAATTTTGGCAAAGTTTATCTATTAGGAGTTAACTAAAAAAGACCTTTTGAATTATTTTATCTCTATACGAATAAACATATTTTACTATTTTGTATAAAAAAGGTGTGCTAGAACATTTATTCTCTTCACAGGGACTTGGCCCAATGACATTCTTAACACTCAGAACTCCAGTCAATACCTGCTTCAGCCGAAATTTCTACACACCCAGTTGAGAGGCCTTCCCCCCTTTCCTTCCCTCCTCTCCTTTCCAATCCATGGACATTGATCCATTGAACTGTGAGGATAAGAGGGAGTTTTGGATTAGTGGCAGCATCACAGTATATTTCTGAATTTCTCTTAAGGGTCAGTGTCCTAGATGATGGAGTGCTGATTCTTCCAAGGGAGGTTGAAACCTTGGAAACCTTCGAAAAGTATGTGACACCAGGAATCTTTAGACTAATTAGTGTCTAGTTTAAACTATCATACCCACTAACCCTCAAAATTTACCAGGTTTATTTAGTGGATTTTAAGTTTATTTCAGCTGTAACTGTAATAACTGTTTCAGCAATGGAAGAAATAGTAGACATGCTGTTGCTGCATTGCATTTAAATTGCAGGAACAAATATTCCATAAATTAGACCTTTTAAGCAATAACACTGTTACATTTTGGGAGTCTGATATCCACATATGCATCACATTTTCTCTGCCTGGGGTTAATTTGTTCCCTATTGTAGATTTAAAAAAATGATAGCTTTGTTATGCTCGATATTCATTCTGAAATCCTCATGTGTCCACTACCCAGCAATCTCTACCTATATCTGCCAAAACTACCAATTATATTTAAATGTCAAAAGTTATTAGAAGCACTGGTAAAGCTTTGTGGTCCAGTGTGACGTTTTTCTGCTCCTCCTTTTAAGAAGTTTTAGAGAATGTTAATGTTATAGTATGTGGATTGAACCTGTTAGCAAATTTAACAGGTTAATTAGGTTAAAACAATGTTTTAAAGGGTAGTAATTAAATACTAAAATATATTGGTATAATTATAATAGCATCAAGTAAGACAAAAACTAAAATTGATGCTTATTGATGCTTGTTAAGAATCCATTGCTGGTTTTATGGAGCACCCGCTCCCATTGCAGCAGTTAAGTTGCCCCAGAGTTTGTAAAATGCAGCAATACCTGGAATGGAACCAGGAATTAGTGACACTGATTTATTTCCACAGGTTCTGTCCATCATTTCTCCTCCTGATCTCTCTCTCTCTTGCTTTTCCTCCCAAAGAGGCCCTCTTGATTTCTATTTCTTTGCATCTGTCAACTTTAGGACAAGTTCAGAGTTAACAGATTTCATGTTTGAAAGAAAAATGAATTGATGAAATTTCTAAAAACTAAATCACGTAATGAGTCTCCATTCTTAGAAGGACCTATTTAACAGTAATATTTCTTTTTTAAAGTTGTTAACAGTTTGGTAAATTGTGTCTGGTTTTTTTCAAAACCCTTAACTATAATTTCCTTGTTAGAGTGTTCAATAATAACTAATTGGTAGGGCTTCAGACTAGGGGAATGCTAGATTCTGGCTCCTTGCCACCATCCACACCTGTTCCCTAAGCCAATATCCTTGCAAGCAAAATTGGGCTTAAAACTAAACTGAATGTGTTACATTCAAAGTCAGTGGACCTAAATTATTTTTGAGGGAAAAGTATGTTCTGCCCTTTTTCTTTTTAGAGATTGGGCAACACAAACAGTAAGTAGCCAGGAATATAAATAAATGTCTTTACAGTTAGCTCATCAGGTACTGTTTTGAGTCTCTGCATGACTTCCTTGATTCATTGTGATACGTCTTTATGCTCTTACTCTGGTGTGTTGGTGGAGTTTAGCAGTTCATTGAGACTAGGGACGGTCTTAAGAATCTAGCCTTCCTCCTCAAGGTTGTTGGATTGAAAAAACCTATAAAGGATCTCACAAGTGGATTGTTTTCATTTTAGTTATTATCCAAAGTATCAACTGACAGCCTCAAGCAGAGTTGTTAGACTATGGCTGAAGGCTCTCCTAGTTTTTAAACTTTGAACTAATCTTCAAAGAGGCTTTTGAAGTTAAGATCTGCTTCATGTTGGCTAACATATCTGTCATTCAGCCTAAATATAGACCATGTGAAATTTGGCCTTAAACTGAAATAAGCCATCACTATCCTAATGCAGCAGTGGAGTTTTTCAGAAGTTTGTGAACTCGTTTCCATGGTACAGATATAAATCAATATCAGGACTTGTCAGTTATTCTGTCTCTGGCAGATAGGATGCTGCCTCCTATCTAGAATAGTTTGTTTTAAGACGGTGCTGTCTCTGAAAATTTGCTGTGGAAATCAATAGCAGTTTAATAGGGGAATAACTATAAAGGTGTCCTTTTAAAGAGGTTAATCCTTTTGGTATATAAATATTTCTCCCTAACCCGTTTATCTGATTAGGTGTTTCAGTTTTTCTTATATTGGCATATTCAAGGGAAGAGACCCAATGTAAAATATGGGGTCCTAGTCAGTGAGTTTATTACATGGTTTCTTATATAGTTGACCAATATATCTTAAGAATTTGGTGTTTATTCATCCCAGACATGAGGAGAATTGAAAAAGGGAAAGATGGTATTCTCATATGGAAATTATAAAATTGTAGTCTATTTAGTTAAAATACTCTAAATGGGTTGGGTAGAATTGAATCTCCGAACTCTAAATCTTAGGTTTATTTTTAAAGTAAAAAGTTGCTTACCGCACCATCATGAAATCTGGTTACTTCAAAGAAAAAGATCCTGAAATGGTTATATTGGACAATGTGGTAGCTTTGAGACATTTCATACTTTACCAGTTTTACATTTGGCTATCAAACTGGTAGGATTTAGGGAGTATTTTGTTTTGTTTTGGTACTAATGCAAAATTAAATGTAAAGTGTCCTAAGAATATGATTTTTTCAAGGCGTTTTCAAGATTTGTATTTTAATGTATGAAAGGAAAGTGACTATCAAACTTGTTTATACAGAAATAAGACTATATAGAAAATAAGTCTTTGTTGTATGCAATTATATATATTTTATGTTTACACAATGCCTGTGCTAATCTTTGTGCTCAGCTTTGATTTATGTATGTATGTTTAAATGTGACATTTAAAAAAATAAATGGAACAGGTATCCAAAAACTTAAGGTTATGGAAAAGACATGATTTTAAATTCTTACTGTTTGATTAGGGGCTGTGCTTTAGAGTTTATTATGGTTTAAATAATTTTTTAAAAAGCAACTTTAAGAATAATCACACATTTTGCTTGGAATACCCTCCATCCTGAAGAATTGGCTGTTTTTCTCCATTGTATATATGTGCATAGTGTTCATTATTATTAGATTGTAAGCTCCTCAAGGGCAGGGACTTGTCTGTTTGAGCTTTGTAGTTCTACAGCATCTAATATAAAGTGCCTTGTGCAGAGTAGGTAATCATGAGACATAGAATAAGTTGAGTAACTTCTTGCCACCTTTAGGATGAAGCAAGGTTCACTTTTTCCAGTGTGTTCAACACTGCAGAGCCACTAATGACTGGAAGAGGGCTGAATTCTTTCTTGGATTTGAACCAGACCATGCCACATCCTTAACACTATTTTGCCTTCTTTTTCAGAAGATAGCACACCAGTATCCTGAGCTTTTAACTAATATTAGGGCAGAGATTTCTGGGAAAAGTTTGTAGTGAGAAAGATTGTAGAGAAAATGAAATGGAAATTTTAGAGGGTTGCTTGTTTTGTTAGTTTGTCAGTATACAGCCCAGTGGGGCAATCTTATTTTAGTCATTAATGGAGAAAAGAGTAACAGATCTTAGTTGGCTTTTTCCCATCTTGGATTCCCCTCTATTGCTGGTATGATTCTAGTACTTAAAGTCTAATAAAGTTGTTGTGAATATCTAATGCTGTATATAATAGCAGCTTTGTAAATGTGATATAATCTTGAATATGTTGTGTTTTGTATGCAGAGCCACTAGTATTGTTATCTTGGCCACTTTTTTATTCAAAATAAATAAAGAACAGAATTATTTCTATATCGTTTATGTATTTTATGCGGTTTATATGTTGTAGCAAAGCTAAGAAACCTCTAGGCCTGAGCACCACCAGCAAGGTTAAGTAATGCCCCCCAAGCATAGGGAGAGGAGAAGAGCTGTGTATGTTAGAGAAATGGACACTTAAAAACTACCTCAGAATCAATTCATTTCTTTGTTTATTCCAGTAAAAAATGAGGAATGTAATGGGAAATCATTAATAGAGCTTCACTACTATGCTAGACTAATTCTCAACAATGCCAGTTAAATATCTGGTGAGGAAAATGACACTGGAGAATATGATCCCTTAACAAGCATTGTATACTATTTGTAAAGACTGGAGAATATACTGGTGTTTTATGCATGATAATCAGTACAGGCAATATCTATATCAGTGATTCTCAAATGTCAATGTGGATTAGAATCACATAGATTCTGGTATAACCTCCACATTTCAGATTGGGAATCCAAAGAACAGCACCCTAAGAGTAAAGGTGAACTGAAAAGAGACTGGATTTCCCAGAGTGAAGCCCAGATTAAAATAATTTCAATCCTTGAAATTATTTAGATTTAGGTGATCCAGGTTGATCAGTACTACGTGCTGCCTGCCTTTGAAGGAAGAGTGCATCCTAGACTTCGAATTAAAATATTTGGCACTCAGTGAAACTTAGGAAGGGCAAAAACAGTAATAACCAGACATACAAGGAAATAAGACAACATAATTTTAAAAAGTGCAAAACCACAAAGAAGCCCACAGGCAATCCAAATAATGTTATTAGAAATGGACTTTAAAATAATCGTGTTTACTATCTCCAAAAAAAATAAAAAGATTGAGAATTCTGACAGAACTGAATAGTATCTACAAAAACTAGAAGTTCTAGAACTGAAAAATAGAACATAAGTAAGGAAAATTAAGAATTTAATGATTTGAAAAGCAGATAAAGGGAGAATTAGTAAACTAGAAGAGAGATTAGCAAATTGTGACCCATGGCCACATGTTTTGTATAGCTACTGAACTAAAAACGTTTTTAATTTTTAGACGGTTGTAAAAGAAGAAGAGAAGGAAGCGGCAGCAGCAATGGAGACTATGTGGCCTACAAAGCCTAAAATATTTATCTGGCCCTTTGTAGAGAAAGTTTGCTGACCCCTGACATGAAGATAGAGCAGAAGAAAATATCCAAAATGATGCATGGAGAGAAAAGGAACAAAAATATAGCATACAAGATATAAGGAATACAATTGGAAGACATAAGGAATAGCATACCTACCATTGGAATGTCAGAAGGAGAGGAGATAAATAATTGGGCAGAAGTAATATTTAAAGTGATAATGGGGAAACATGTGGCTCAAGCGATTGGGCTTCCGTCTACCATGTGGGAACTCCCAGGTTAGTTTCCCGGGGCCTCCTGGTGAGGGCGAGCTGGCCCACACAGAGAGCTGGCACAACAAGAAAAAAGAGACAGAGGAGAGACAAGGAGAGACACAACAAACCAGGGAGCTGAGGTGGCTCAAGCAATTGAGTGCCTCTCTCCCACATCAGAGGTCCCTAAAGAGAAGATGAGGAGAGAAGACAAGCAGACACAGCACACAGCGAATGGACAGAGAGCGGACAGAGCAGACAGCGAGCGCAAAACAACGAGGAGGGAGGAAATAAATAAAATAAATCTTTAAAAAATAAATAAAGCAATAATGGCTTCAAATATCCCAAAATTTAACTAGAGATTCAGGAAGCCTTAAGAATACTGCTGAACCCAGGAAAAAGGAAATGAAAAACACACTAGCAGTTTGGCATTATTTGTGAATTCCAAAAATAGATATTGGATTATGTTTGTGAACTGGTCTTTTCCTCTGAGCATATTAGATTATATTGGATTCAGAAGTTTCACTTTTACTTGATTAAATAATGATTAAAGCTTTGATTGAGCCACATCAGTTTCCTCACAGAGAAACCACACCACAGAGAAGGGAGTTTGGAGTTTTTGAGCCGGAGCCCTGGGAAGTAAGCAGAGGAGCTTGGTCATGAGGAAGGAGAGAAGGCCACAGAAAAAGAGAGGAACTCTTCACCTGACAGTTCACAGCTGGCCTTGTGGAGAGAACCAAGCAGCTCAGCCCAGAGAGAATCAAGCCCTGGGGAGAGAGACAAAGCCTAGAGAACCCGACCATGGAGCCTTAAGAGGAAGAGGAAGGCTGAATGTCAACAGGCATCTTGCTCTAACATGTGGCAACAGACTTTGGTGAGGGAAGTAACTTACACTTTATGACCAGGTAACTGTAAGCTCCTACCCCAGATAAATACCCTTTATAAAAACCAACAGATTTCTGGTATTTTGCATCAGCACCCCTTTGGCTGACTAATACACACACCGAACCACATAGTAAAACTGCTGGTAATCAAAGACAAAAATTTTAAATCCATCAAAGAAAAAGACAAATTACCTTAAAAGGGGCAACCATAAGACTTGATAGCTGGCTTCTCAGTGGAAATGATGAAAGTGAGAAGGTAATGCAAAGTTACCTTCAAATTGCAGAAGAAAATAACTATCAACCTAGAATGGACAGAACATGTAAACAGAAGATTGATATGGGAATAGAGGACTTGAACATTATAAACCAAATAAATCTAACAGATATAAAAAACACTCCACCCACAAACAGCAGAATATACATTCTTCTCAAGTGTCTATGGAACATTCTCTAGGATAGACCATATGTAAGGCCATAAAATAATTCTTAGTAAATTTTAAAAGATTGAAATCATACGAAGTATCTTCTCTGACTACAATGGAATGAAAGTAGAAATCAATAACAGAAGGAAAACTGGAAACTCACACATATGTGGAAATTAACACACTCTTAAATAACTAGCATATCAAAGAAGAAATCAGCAGGAAAATCAGAAAATACTTTGAGATGAAAGAAAATATACCAAAAATATGGGATACAGTAACCAGTGCTCAGAAGTTAGTTCTTTGGAAAAAGCCACAAAATTGATAAAATCTTGGCTAGGCTGATTAAGAAAAAAAGAAGATGCAAATCAGAAATGAAAGTGGGGACATTACTACTTAACTAATAGAAATTAAAGGATTATAGGGAACACCATGAACAGTTGCATGCCAACAAATTAGATAATCTAGATGAAATGGACAAATTCCTAGAAACACATAAACTACTAAAACTGAGTCAAGGAGAAATAGAAAACGTCAAAAACCTTTAACAAGGAAAGAGATTCAATCAGTAATCAAAAACCTCCCCCAAAAGAAAAGTCCAGGGCAGATGGATTCACTAGTGAATTTTACCAAACATTTAAAGAAGAATTAACACCAGTCCTACTCAAACTCTTCTGAAAAACAGAAGAAAATGGAACACTAACACATCCTATGAGATCACTGTTACCTTGACACCAAAGCCAGACAAAGATACCACAAGAAAAGAAAACTACAGACCAATATCCCTTATGAGTACATATGGAAAAATCCTCAACAAAATATTAGCAAACTGAGTCCAACAGCACATTAAAAGAATTATACACATGGCCAGATGGGTTTTATCCCAGGAATACAAGGGTTTTATCCCAGGAATACAAGGATGAGAAAATCAGTCAATGTAATACACCATATTAATAGAATGAGGAGGAAAAACACGATCATCTCGATGCAGGAAAAACATTTAATAAAATTCAACACCTTTTCATGATGAAAACACTCAACAAACCAGGAATAGAAGGGAACTTTCTTAACAGGATAAAAGCCATTTACCAAAAGCCTGCAGGCAACATACTCAGTTGAAAAGACTGAAATCTTTCCCCTAATTTCAGGAGTAAAGACAACGATGACCACTTTCACCACTGCTATCAACATTGCAATGGCAGTTAAGAACAAATAGGTAAGAGGGGGAAAAGAACGGCATCCAAATAGAAAGGAAATAGTAAAACTATTTCTATTCCCAGATGGCATAATCTTCAATATTACAAATAACAACGAAGAATCCACCCCCCCCCCCAAAAAAAAACCCTATTAGATATTATGATCAAGTTCAACAAAGTTGCAGGATACAAAATCAACATTTTTAAAAATCAGTAGAATTTCTATACACCAGCAATGAAAAATCTGAAAATGTAATTAAGAAAGCAATTCCAGGAGACTTCCAGGAAGATGGTGGACTAAAAGATACGGGAGTCTCTTCTCTCCCAGAAAAATAGCTAGAGGACAGGCAGAAATGGCCTGGAAAAGAAAGTTCTAGGGTATAGTATGCGAGGAGACATACCCAGAAGAGAGAGGGGCAAAGGAAAAGAATCAC
>JAQZBX010064321.1:0-16519 GCA_029593785.1 Cabassous unicinctus
ACTCCCATGAATCCCCCATTCCAGACACCCCCCACCAATGATCCTCTGCAGCCCCCATTATAACCCTTCTGTGATCTAAACCTTCCTTGAAGATAAAGCCCATATAATAACCAAATACAATTAATAAGAAAATGAAATAATAATGATAAGCTTAAATGTAAAAGATAAAATACAACGAAACTCAGAAAAAAGAAACTAAAAATAAAATATAATTAATGGATTGGGACATTCAAAAACTGGGAAAAAACAAAAAAATATTTTTAAAAATTATTTTTTTTCCTTTTATCACTGCATTATCGGATGTCCAGTGTGTACCGTGACACCTTCCCCCTCTCATTCCCCAGTGTCTCCCAAATTTTCATTTAATTTTCAAAGAAGTGTTAGGTCACAGCAAAGTCACACATGGAATACTAGAGACTCCCACATACCCAACCTCCCTCCTCCTTCCCCACCCCATATTAAAACTTTTATTTTTTGTGGATGGTAGCATTGTTATAACTGTTATACAAAGAGTGAAACATAGCTACTAAACATTGTCAATGGTTTACAGTATAGTTTACAATTTAGACAGTACAGTTTAATAATTTTTGATGATATTTACTATGTCATGTGTCCATTACTGTAAGGTAATGAAAAACATTTCCCATGACCACCAAATACCCCATTTGATCTTTTCTGTTCCTTCCTCCCCATCCCCCTGGGGCATATGACACTCCCCTGTCTTGACTCATGGGATGACAAGATTCATAGTTACATGCCCTGTGTATTCTAACCTGTGCTTCCTAATCTGCCCACCTGTCAACCCTGCACCACTAAGCCCAGTAATATCATTACCCACCTGTCCTATCCTTCAAGATGCAACTATACTCTATCGCTTTACCATAGAATATGGTAACATTCAATTCCCTGGGACCCTGTTTAATTTTTCCCATTCTATTCTCTCTGTTCTTCTGTCTTTTCAATTTCAGCTGTTATGTCTTCCAATTTATTCTTTTTTCTGACACTTAAAATCTGTTGTTTAATGCCTCTAATGCATTTTTAATCTCATCCATTGTCTTTCATTCCCATAAGATCTCTTATTTTTCTATTTAAGCTTTTAAATTATTCTTTGAGCACACCCAGTCTCTTCTTAGTGTCATTTATTTCTTTGTAGATACTTTCCTTCAGCTCCATGAATTGATTTAGGAGATTTGTTTGAACAGCATTTATGAGTTGTTTCAAATCTTGTGACTCATCTGGTGTTTTCATTTGTTCTTTTGACTGAGCCATATCTCCTGGTTCGTAGTATGGTCCATATTTGTTGTTAATGTCTAGGCATCTAATTATTATGGTGAGGTTACTCTGATGGTCATTTTCTCTCTCTTGCTAGGATTTTGTGTTTGTTTTCAATCTTTGTGTAATGGTTCTTCTTTGATTCTTGGTTCAACTTATTCTAAGTCTTTATTTTTTTAATATTTATTTATTTATTTCTCCCCCCATTGTTTTTGCATGCACTGTCTATGCTCTGTGTCCATTCACTATGTGTTCTTCTGTATCTGCTTGTTTTCTCTTTATGCAGCACTGGGAACTGATCCTAGGACCTTCCAGAGTGGTAGAGAGGCATTCAGTCCTTTGCATCACCTCAGCTCCCTGGTCTGCTGCATCTCTTATTGTCTCTCCTTTGTATCTCTTTTCATTGCATCATCTTGCTGTGCCAGTTCTCCACTTGGGGTCTCACTCCATGCAGGCCACCACTCCTGTGCAGGCCAGCACTCCTGCATGGGTCAGCACTCTGCATGGGCCAGCACTCTGTATAAGTCAGCACTCCAAATGGGCCAGCTCTCTGCTTGGGTCAGCTTGCCATGTGGGCCAGCTTGCCTTCACCAGGAGGCCCCAGGAATCAAAACCTGGAACCCTGATATGGTAGATGGGATCCCAATTGCTTTAGTCACATCTTCTTCCCTGTTCTAAGTCTTTAAAATTGTCATTATTTTACTGATCAAACCTGGCCTAATGACCCACTAATGTGGTGCAGACCAGTTTTCAAGGGCCTTGGTGTGGGGGAGAGTAAAGCACCAAAAAGCCTTCACAGGTGAATTCCATTAAGCATATTCAGAATAATTGACACCAATCTTCTTTAAATTCTTCCAAAAAATTGAAGAGAAGTGAAAATTACCCAAAACCATTTATGAAGCCAACATAAACCTAATAAGATAGCCAGGTAGATACTACAAGTAAAAAAATTACCGACTACTCTCTCTAAAGAACATAGATGCAAAAATACTTGCAAATAGAATCCAACAGCATATTAAAAGAATTATACACAATGATCAAATGGGATTTATTCCTGGTATGGAAGGGTGATTCAAACCAAGAAAATCAATTAATGTGACATACCACATTAACATATTCAAGGGAAAAACCCACATGGTCATCTTGATTGATGCAGAAAAGGCATTTGACACAATCCAACATCCTTTGTTGATAAAAATACTTTGAAAGGCAAGAATAGAAGGAATGTTCCTCAATATGAAAAAGGACATATTTTTAAAAACCCACAGCCAACATTATGCCTAGAAGGGAAGGTTGAAATCTTTCCTTCTAAGATTGGGAACAAGACATGGATACCCACTGACACCAGTGTTATTCAACATTGTATTAGAAGTTCTAGCCAGAGCAATTAGACAAGAAAATATGCATTGAAATAGGAAAAGTGGAAGTAAAACTCTCACGCTTCACAGATGACCTAATTCTATATTTAGAAAATTCTGAAATGTGTACAAAAAAGCCATTTGAGTTAATAAGAGCTAATAAGTTAATAAGAGTTCAGTAAATTGGTAGGATATAAGATCAACATGTAGAAATCTGTAATGATTCTGTACACTATCTGTACAAAATCTGAGGAAGAAATTAGGAAATAAATTCCATTTGCAATAGTAACAAAAGACTCACATATCTAGGGAGCAATTTAGCCAAATATGTAAAGGAATGGCATTCAGAAAACTACATAGTACAGCTAAAAAAATAAAAGAAGAACTAAACAAATGGAAAGATCAAATATCATGAAGATGCCAATCCTACCTTAAACTGATTTATAGATAAAGTGCAATAACAATCAAAATTCCAACAGCTTACTTTAAAGAAATAGAGAAGGTAAACAGTGAATTTATTTGGAAGGGAAAGGGCTCCTGAATAGCAAAAATCATCCAAAAAAGAATAGTGATGTGAGAGGACCCAAACTGCCTGATCTTGAAACATATTACAAAGCTACTGTCATCAAAACAGGATTGTATTGGCATAAAGATAGATCCATTGATCAGTGAAATAGAATTGAGAGTACAGAAATAGACCCTCACCTCTTCAGTCAACTGTTGTTGTTTTTTTTTACAAACCTCCCAAGTCCACATAACTGGGACAAAACAGTCTCTTCAACAAATGGTGCTGGGAGAACTGGATATCCACAATCAAAAGAATGAAATGGGATCACTATCTCATTCCCTATACAAGTATCAAATCAAAATGAATCAAAGACCTAAATATAAAAATGAGACCATAACCTAATAGAAGAAAATATAGGGAAACATCAAGATTTTGTGGTCTGTGGTGGTTTCTTGGACCATACACACAAAGCATGAGCAACAAAAGAAAAGAAAGATAAATGGCACCTCCTCAAAATTAAATACTTTTGCACATTGTATTACTTAGCCAAAGGTGTGCTGATGCAAAATACCAGAAATCAGTTGGCTTTCATAAAAGGTGTTTATTTGGGGTAGAAACCCACAGTTACCAGGCCATAAAGCATAAGTTACTTCCCTCACCAAAGTTTATTGCCCCATGTTGAAGCAAGATGGCTGTTGATGTCTGTAAGGGTTCAGGCTTCCTGGGTTCCTCTCTCCCTGGGGCTTGCTTTTCTCCAGGCTCAGCTCCTCTGCTATCTCAGCTGTAGACTATGAGGCTCTCTAGGCTTTGCCTTTCTCCACAGACCAGCTGTAAACTATCAGGCAAATGGCTCATCTCTTTTCCCAGGGCCTTCTCTCTTCCTCACAACCAAGCTCCTCTGTGTGCTTACTTCCTGGGGCTCCAGCTCAAAACTCCACATCAGAACTCCAACTTTGTCTTTTGCCATGTCTTTTAACTGAGTCCCCACCTACCCAGGGGTGGAGACTCAACACCCTATTGACATGACCCAATCAAAGCCCTAATCAGAATTTAATCACACCCAGAGGAAAAGACCAATTTACAAGCACAATCCAATATCTATTTTTGGAATTCATAAATAATTCCAAACTGCTACACACCTCAAAGGACTTTAGCAAAAGGGTGAAATGGTAGCTGAAACAATGGCAGAAAATATTTGGAAATGACATATCTGATAAGGGTTTAATATACATGATGCATAAAGAGATTCTACTATTCAACAATAAAAAGAAAAATGCCCTGATTTTAAAAACGGGCAAAAGTTTTGAATAGAAATTTGTCCAAAGAAGAAATACAAGTGGTGAAAAAAACACCTGAAAAATTGTTCAACACCACTGGTGATTAGAGAAATTAAAATCAAAGCTAAATGAGATATCATTTCACACCTATTAGAATGGCCACTATAAAAAAGATAACTACAAGTTTTGCAAAGGATGTGGAGAGGTAGGAATGCTTATTCACTGTTGGTGGAAAAGCAGAATGTACAGCCACAGGAGTGGGCTGTTTGACAGTTCCCAAGGAAGTTGAATATAGATTTGCCATGTGACCCAGAAATACGACTGCAAAGTATATACACAGAAGATGAGACAAGTGATTTGTGGACAGACCTCTGCACACAAATGTTCATAGTAGCATTGTTCATAATTGCCAAATGGGGGAAACAACACAGGTGTCAATCGAAGAATGAGTAAACAAATTGTGGTGCATACATATGATGGAATATTATTCAAGTATAAGAATAAATTACATCATGAAGCATATGACAATATGATGAACTTGGAGAACATTAAGTTGAGTGAACCAAGCCAGACACAAAAAGACAAATATTGTATGATTGTGCTATTATGAATTAAATATATTGTGTAAGCTCATGGAGTTAACTAGAATATAGGTCACCAGAAAATAGAATGAGGTTAGAGAATGGAAAGTTGGGGTTTAATCTATGCAGAATTGTTTTAAAAAATATTCCTTTTAGATCTTTGGGAATAAATAGAAATGATAAAATCATGTCTTCATGTTTGTAACTAGTAGTGCTCATATATGGATGTGAAAGTGGTTGAAAGGGAAAGTCATGTATATTACTAGAAAGAATGTTAATAAATGAAACATTGGACTGCATTTCATAGTGAAGCCTCATGTGAAATCTAAGTATGGGTAATATTGCATATATAAGACTGTATTTCTTTGAAACTGAACAAATGTATGTTAATGTTATATCAGACAAAAATACAGCCAAAGCAAACTGTGGACAGTAATATATGGTAGTATATCAATAATCTTCCAGTAAGGGTAAAACTAGGAAATATACTAAGTGAAAGAATCTAGAAAAATGTACCACATATTGTTTGACTTCACCCATACAATATATATATATATATATATATACAAATAAATTAGAGAGCAGATACAGAATAGCAACTATGTATGGCAGATGAAGGATAGAGTGATTGAGAAGTGATTATTAAGGGGTAGGACTCTTTGTTTACTTGTCTGTTTATTATTTATTATTATATTATTGGAATAATGAAAATGCTCTAAGAATGAATGAAAGGATAAATGCACAACTATGTGATTATGCCAAATACCATTATTGTACACTTTGGATGGATTGTATGATTTATGAATACATATCAATAAAATTGATTTTATAAAAACTGCAATGAATTCAAACATGCCTGCTATCTGTACAAAATAGCCCTCTGAAAATAAGGGCTTAAGTAGAATATGGGATTTTTTCTTTCTGTGAAACTGAGTCTCCATCCCAAGATAAAACACCATAATCCAACAAGGCTAAAGAAGTAAAGATTCAAATAATTATTGAAAAAAAAAAAAAGAACAATGGGGTAGGAGTTTTGGGCTCTGATGAAGAACAAAAGGCACTAGAAATGGAAATCATCTAACTTGTTGCATTAGGGTCCTGACTGGTTGACACCAGATTCTTGGCCAGTTTACTTAAGAAAAATATAACAAGTGAGGAACACTCAAGTAGCTGAATTTCATAGGAAGGCATAATCATGATGGCTTTGCCAGGGGAAAGAAAGTGAAACATTATGTTGAGAGCTGGAAATACACCCTAGTTACCAATCAGTTGATTGGTTATTACTTTTTATTATTGGTTACATAATTTGTTAAATGAACTTAACTGAGGTCTGACCTATAAACATAACTGAGCATAAGCCATAAGTACACAGATGCAGGAATTTCCACAAAGAGAAGGCTCCCATGAAATCACCTCCCCAATCAACAATGAGAACAAGTCCAGCACCCCAAGACTCTCCCAATAACAAGGCCCCTGTGTCTTAGTATAGCTTTGCCTCTTTTGAATTTGACATAAAAGGAAACATAAGTGTATTAAAAAAAACCTGGGACATGACCCACTTATGTGGTACAGACCAGTTCCCCTTGGTGTAAGGGAGAGGAAAGGCACCAAAAAGACTCATTTTTTTCCTGGCATGCACTTTCCTGGCCTGAAAGAAGATGCTACTCTTCAACAAACTTCTCTGTTCAAACCTTAGTGGGGAATGTGTTCAATGGAACCACAACCTCTCAGGTGGTGCCTAAGCAATATCTGGGAAATGTCCCCTGTGTATGGGCTATTCAGAGCCAAGATTCACAGTTCAAACACATTGATCACCCCTCAACTGCACCCTCCATTTTCCCAGGGAGGAAACAAATTTCCTCTCCCCTCTGTAATGGCAGCAACCAGTCCTGGTCAGGAAGAAGGGTGTTTGAGAAGGCAGGCTATCTTTAGCTCTCTGACAGCTCCCAGGAAGGAACAATGGCACAGCCATTCCCAGTCAGGATGAGTGGAAACCATGGCACCCATCAGACCACATTCTCCAGCCAATAGCTAGATTGGCAGTAGGCTGTGTCCCTTCCTCTCCCTATTCCTGGGAACATGGATCCTGAAGCCAACTCATTCCATAGCCCTCTGCCAGGAACTGTATGACCCAAAGCTCTCTCCTCTGTGATTGGGTGAGGGGTGCCAGCAGCAGTGGTGTAAGTTACTCAAAGATCTTCCCTACAGAGTCTCCTTCTCTTCACCACTCTCTCTTCTGGCCAATGCCTAGCACTATCCTGTTCTCCAGAGCCTTAGAGCAGTTGTTCTAGACAGTTTCTTTCTGTCCTCCAAAAGCTATTGTTATGGAGGAGATGTGATCCCTGTAACTCTCTAATCTTCCATCTTCTTGCAGTCAGATGAATTGGGAATTTATGACTTACCCCTCTTTGGAAGACCAGTTTTCACACATATGAAGCTTATCATTGACATGATGGTGGATGTGTTTTTCTTGGATATCATTTCTTGTTTAGCAAGGTCTCTTTTCCTGCCTGAAATAATGACAAATTAAACTGGTACAATGTTATGAGGAGAATAAAAATTTAGGAAAACAACCACATGTGAGCATATATAAAATATTGACCCTGTGATGGTTAATTAAATGTATCAGTTTTGCAAGATTATGTTTTCTAGGTGTTTCTTCAAGTGAGCACTAGCCTGATTATTATTGTGAATGTATTTCATAAATGGATTTGCATCTATAATAAGTTGATTCTATCTTTGACTTACTGCATCTACAATCAACAAAGGAAACTGCTTTCATCAATGTGGGGAGCCTCCTTATACAATCAGTTGGAAGTCTTAAAAGGTAAAATAGAATTTCAGGAGTCAGAAAGAATTTATGCCTTTATGTCATTTTCCCCTGGAGCACTCAAACACAGTAATGAAAGATTTTAGCTTGTAACCTGCCATACAGAATTCAGACTTACTCCTCTCCACATTCCCATGAGCCAATTTCTATAACAAATCTCTCTATCTATCTATCTATTTATGTATATGCATTTACATATATACATATATTTACATATATATCTACACATATGTTCATGCATATATATTTACATATACATTTACATAGATTTAAAGACATAGATTTACATATATATATAAAATTTTGATTTAATTTCTTTGGAGAAATATAATGAATATAGCCCTTAAATAGCAAAAGAATGAGAAATGGAGGAATAAGTAAGGTAGTGGAAAAACATTTTAGGACACTGACAATTAGGAAGGATTTTCTGGTAAAGATAAGAGAAAGATGAAAATGAAGCTGGGATGTTAGGGAAGTAAAAAGAGGGAAATTGATCCCAATGGAGGACCAAGTTGAAGGCAATTATGTAATAGTTAACTTCAATAGATACATAAGCATTCATTTCCTAAGGTCAAGGTAATGAAAGAAGGACATATGAATAGAGAGTAAGTGAAAAATAAAATGACACCATCTTTAGAATTCCCTCATTGTTCTTAGTGCCATTTCAGAAAATAGTCACTCAAGGAAATTGCATTTGACACTTCGAAGGTCCTGCATTCTCACTGACCAGGCTCTTCCTTACATTGAACCACAGGTTCCTGGAGCTCACCTAAATGGTAGCCTTGGATAAATCCTCTCTCTTCCCTCTGCAGCTTATCTCTGTGTTCCATTGGAAAATCACTTCTAATTTACAGGGCTCATACCCTGTATATAGATTGTGAGTTCTGTGCTGAGAGTAGTGCATGATCTTCAAGTCCAGGGCTGGCTACCAAGGAAACAAAATGCTGAACATATAGATGTTGGGGCAGGGTAGAGCATTTTAAACATCAAAAACATTGACAATTATTCCTCAGAGAAGAAAGTATACCCGGCTCTGTTTCAAAGACAGCAAGGTCATCTGGTTGATGATTTCCAGGTCCAAGTTCAAAGGCAGAGTGCAAAACCCTCAATGACTTAATAAAACAGAATTTAAATTATTATAAAAATAATCCAAATATATGTGACTTCCAACATATAATGATTACATGGAGAAAGATATTCCCATTATTTTTTCTACTGTGGTCTCAAAACTCAGCTTCATTCTTAGAGTAGAATAGTAATTTCAATTCATTTACTTACTCATTAAAAATATTCATTGACTTCCCAGCACAATTCTGCGTATTGAAAATTGAGTAGCAAGGACAACTTTTGAAGTGACAGAATATGTATAAGTTAGTAAATAAGAAACAAGTTTCCTTCATGTAGATTTAAGGTCCACTGAAGAATTAGAGCAAGTTGTGCAGTGGAATATGGGGAAGATGTTCTGGATATTTGTTGATAAACATGTGATCAAGGTAGAGATAATCACTCTTAGAGAGCAAATGAATGATGCTTTCCAGCATCACATATTTGAACAGCTCTTGGACCTGCCAGGAAGGCCCACTCTTCCTGGGTGGAGTTGGTAGCTACATCAACAAAGATCACCAATTCCTAAAACACAGTGGACATTATCGTTAATCCAGGCCATGCCTACCCATGTCCAAAGGATGATGATCAGGATGGCAGCACTGGGAATGAGATGCTGTATTATGGAAAGCTCAGATTGTGCTTGTTGTTCCAGACAAATGTTCTCTAGGTTGATACAAAATATGTCTTTCACATGTACAGAGATATGCACACAATGAACACATTTTAACTTCATTATAATAGAATAACTCATGAGGCATTCTGTGAAATATCCTAGCCATTCCTTGAATAACCTGGTAACTTCCAGTGTAACTTCCAATAAGCTGGTGACTTCTAAAAAGTTGATAAAATTTTTACTTGAGAATCCATAACTACATTACTCCTTACCAATTTCAAGTACATGGAGCGTTTCATCAGAAGACAGCAAAATCCATGACCTGTGACTCTTTAAGACTCTATAGGTAAATTATTAATATCTAACATTCTCAAGTTCCTGATTTGCAAAATAATTTTCCAATTTTTTAGAATGTTGAGAGCTCCAATGAACTAATAGTTAAAATTCTCCCTATCTAATATCAAATACAGGTGATATGTGTTTCATTTATTAAAATGACAAAGCAATATTGGGCCAATATCCAGCATTCTTCAGAATGAAGACATTTCCTAGAGAACTTGGGGTCAGCAGGTGTTGCCTCTCTTGTCTACACAACTGGTGTTCTTTTTGAAGTGTAAGATCAAAGAGTACAGAAACACAAGCCAGGGGCTCTTCAGACTATTGCACTGAAAGACATTTCTAGCTGCTTCTGGTTTGATGTCTCCTATTTTCAATTTCACTGGGAAATACAAGCTCCTATTATCATTGCATTTCTGGTATCTTCATCCTGTCTCCCTGCTTAAAGGTAATTTTAAGACATGATATTTTTCTTGTCACACTGGTCCTTCATAAACTGAAATAGAGGATCTTAAAGTTTACTCCATTTATTCTTTCCTTCTCTTCAATGCCCCTCTAAACTTAAGGAAAAGGTTTCTTTTCCATTTCTTCTAGTTTTGACTTTGAACAAACATTAATAACAAAGAACAAAAGTGGATGGTTTTCCCAAGGGAGGCATGGAGGATTTTAGATTTTTTTTAAGTTTTGCAAATATATAAGCATGAACTATATAAGCTTTACTAAGTTTAAAATTGATATATATACATGTATATATATACATGTATGTGTACACACACACTACTTACCCCTTTAAAAAAAATCTAATTAGAGATGGGCTAAGTACATGAATAGACATTTCTTCAAGGAATATGTACATTTGGCCAACAAACCCATGAAAAGATACTGAATATCATTAGGTATATTCAAATAAAAACTACATTTGGGGGCCTTCACCTCAGAACATGGCAACAGTGATGAAGAGCTCACATGGGCCTAAGCATGGCTGATTGGTGCTATATGGCTAGGGCCCCTGCATGCAGGCCATGGTGGTGGGGTTGTGGTGGTGGGTCTCTACAGGTCAGCTGGGCCATGACATGACTTGAGGGCCATGAGTTTGATTACCTGATGAAGAAGCACTAGGTGACCATTGTGTGCAACTTGCCACAGGACTCAGTGGATTTAAGCATGGGCCACTCAAGCTTTATTGCTCCATGCCACCTTGAGATCTTCATGCCCCAGGATGGTGGTGGCCTTGGTGGGGCTGCCCCCAACCTGCCTGCACAGTCCCAGATTGATGCAGACACAGGCACTGACATACCTCCTCTGCCTCAGCAAGAATGATGTGTTTGTGGATGGCATGTTCCAGAGGTTTGGGGTGCTGCTGGTGTGGCTGCCACACATGTGCACATTTGGGTTTCCCAACATAAGCTCCAAGATCACGTTCACTGCACTGTCCCACAAAAGGGAGGGCCAGGAGGCACCTGAGGTCACAGTGCAGTCCATGCAGATCAAGATCTTGCCCCTGACCATCCACATTCCAGGCACCATTGCCTACCTGATCAGCCCACTTCTGTCCCCCATGGGAACCATCAGTGCTACAAATTCCTGCCCACCCAGCCCCTGTGGAGCAGGGTCTTCTAGGTAAAAAATGGGCTGTGTCATATCCCCCACCAGACCTCAAATTAATGACTGACAACTCAGCCAGAAAGTGAAAAGTAAGCTTCAGGGGAAGAAAGCACAAAGGATGATTTAAAGCCACCTTATTCCTGTGCACAGCTAATAGTACAAGCAATTACAATGGCTCCTGATAAACAGCTCACCCTAAATGGAATTTATATGCACGTCACTACAAATTACCCATACTACAAGATTGCAGACTGTTAGGCCCAGAGCTCCCATCTTGCCATCCTTCACCTCCTTCCCCCCTCATCTTGTAGCTGTAGATTCATAAATGGTATGGAACATAATTCTAGCCTCCAATCCTTCTCTAAGCATTGCTGTCAATAGGAAAGTAGCAACCCACACCAGAAGGATGATAACACCTAAGATACAGATGGAACTACAAAGTCAACATGAGTTATCATGACCTGACCGTAAAACTACAAATCTAGCATAAATCATCACAACCTAGACCTTTGTAGTCTATCTCCAGAAACCCTTTGTAGTCTATTCCCAGAATGAGTTATAAAAACTCTTTCCCCTTCCCCACTGCTGCTGTCCACTCAGATGCAACCCACCTGCTAAGCTCTTTCTTTCATTAAAAGCTTTGCTTGACTGGATCTCAGCACCCAGTCTTATTTCTAAGATGCCTCCCTTCCTTGGCTTCTCTCTAAACCTAACATTTTTGGTGCCAAAACCTGGGAGCTGAGATCAAGGGAACCCACTTCTCTGGTCCCTTTCCATTCACACTGGCAATTGTTCATACTGATGCCCTCCTCCATTCATTGTTGTCCTCTGTTCAGAAAATTGGGTAAGGAGCTTCATCCTTTTCCCACATGTCTGGTACCCTCTTCCATTCCATTCCATTTTATATTGTCCAGGACAACTCTCCCTCAAAAACCTCGGTGCTGGGTAGAGGGTTGTCCCAGGTCCTAGACCTTCATTCTGTAGAGTGACTAGGCAGATGGATGCCTCCTCTGCTCTGTTTCTGGCCAAATGAGACACAGGGTGGGACACCTTCTGTGATCCATTGGTGCCTTAGGAGCTTGGCAAAATCTCCTTAAACCCATGGGAAACACTCAATCCACTCCCCCCTAAAATAACCCCCTGGGTTGCCTCTTTTGAAGTCTTAAAGACTTCGGTCTTGAATCCAATCTCTGACCAAAATGGCTCATCTTTTACTATAACACTGCCTGTCTTCATTACCCATTTGACAATAAATCTGTTTGGCCAAAAAAATGGGACCTTAGTCCCCCAAATTCTTACAGACCTCGATAATTATTGTTGATGCTTGAACAAGTGGAGTGAAATCCCATATGCTCAAGCCATTTTTGAACTGCACAGGCACCCCTCCTTCTGTCAGTTCTGTCTCACTTTTCAAATTCTCCTTCCTCACTCCCCTCTCCCAAAAAATCCTCACTCTCTTCCTGATGCCTTGTTGGAAACATCCTTGGATCTGGTGGATGACTCTATTCTACCTCCTTATGTGTCCCCTCCACCTGGTTCTAGGGACACTCTGAACTTCCCACTTCTCTCCCTTATCCAGGAACCTCCCAGCACCTTACTCCACTTTCAAGTCAAATTCACCAGACCCTTCTCCACCCTCCTCCCATCATTGAATCCAGTCCTTCTGACCACACCCTATACTTCCCCTTTGGGAAGTTCCAGGTCTCAAAAGCCCTGCACGGGTCCATGTTCCATTCTTCCTCTCTGATCTCTCCCAGATTAAGCACCACCTTGGGTTCTATTCCTCTGATCCATCTCATTTTATCAAAGAATTTCAATACCTATCTGTCTCTTATGATTGTTAGGACCAGGGATCCTGTCTTGCCCTCTTCCTCATTCTTCCCTCTTCCTGCAGGTGCACATTCCTAATTGATATGAAACCAGAGCTCCAGTCTCTGCAAGGTTCTGTCCCTAAACATTCCCATGGATAGGGAAGTATCAACCCACATCTGAGGGTTGCAAATGAGACCATAGAGCTGATAGGAGTTATCTCGCCCTTACCTTAAAACTGCAAAGCTAGCATAAGCCATCACAAACTAGCCCCTTTGTAGTCTGGCCCTAGGGCAAGTTATAAAAACTTTCTCTCCACTCCCCTTGCTGCTACTATTTCAGACCCAGCCTACCTGCTTTAGCTCATTAAAGGCTTTGTTTATATGGATTCTGATTCTGGGCCTGATTTCTAAAGTGCCTCCCTTCCTCAGCTTCCCTCTGAACCTAACATTTTGGTGTCAAAACCCCGGAGCCCAATGTCTGGTCCCTTTTCCATCCACACTGGCAGGATTTTTCAGGTTGATGCCCTCCTCCATTCTTACTTGTTCAGGACAATTCTCACAGAAAACTGGATAAAGAGCTTCACCCTTTTCCTGCATGTCTGGCACCCTCTTCTGTTCTGTTCTCAGTTGCCCAGGACAATTTGCTCTATGGAAAACCCCAGCACTGGGTAGAGGGCTGCCTCAGGGTCCACAGCCCTCTGTTCCATGGAACAAGTTGACCAAATGATGCCTCCTCTAGTCCTCTGCTCTGTATCTGATCTGATGAGACTCAGGGTGGGATGACCCCATGATCCATCAGTGTCTCAGGGACTCAATGAAATCTCCTTAAACCCATGGGCAACAGCCAATCCAGCCCCCTAAAAACACCACCCTGGAGTGGCTTTTTGGAAATCTTAAAGATCTTGGTCTTAAATCTGATCTTCAGCCAAAAAGGCTCATGTTTTACTGTAACACTGCCTGGCCTCATTACCCACTCAACAATAAGCCCATCTGCCCAATGGGTCCCTAGACCCCCAAATTCTTACAAACCTCAATAATTATTTTCAATGTCTAAACAAGTGGAGTGAAATCCCAAATGTCCAAGCCTTTTTTAAGCTATGCAGGTGCCCCTCCATCTGTCAGTTCTGTCCTGCTTTTCAAATTCTCCTTCTTCACTCTCCATTCCCCAAAAATCTTCACCCCCCTCCTAATACCTCAACAAAAACATCTTTCAATCTTCTAAACAACTCTATCTCACCCTTTGTGCCCACTCCACCTGCTGCTCCAGGCCCCTCTGCCCCTCCTACTTTTCTCCCTCATCCAGAATCTCCACTGGCTCCTAACTCCACTTCCAGGTCAGATTCTCCAAACCCCATACATGTCTGCAATCCCATTTCCATCTCTGATCCCTCTAAATCAAGCACCATCTCAAATCCTATTCCTCTGATCCTTCAAATTTTATCAAAAAATTTCAATACCAGTAAATAGATGTGGCTCAAGTGATTGAGCTCCCAGTTACCATATAGCAGGTCCATGGTTTGATATCGAGGGCCTCCTGGTAAAAGGCAAGCAGGCCCACATGGCAAGCTGGCCTGAGCAGAGAGCTGGTCTATGCAGAGTGCTGTCCCAGGTGGAGTGCTGTCCCACATGGAGTGCTGGACCACACAGAGAGCCGGCACAGCAAGATGATGCAACAAAGAAAGACACAGAGGAGAGACAATAAGAGACATGGCAGACCAGGGAGCTGAGGTGGTGCCAGAGATTGAGTGCCTCTCTCCCAGTCCAAAAGTTCCCAGGATCATTTCCCAGGGCTGCCTAAAGACAAGACAAGCAGACACAGAACACACACAGAGAGAAGACAGCAAGGAGAAAACAATGAGGGGTGGGAGAAACAAATAAAATAAATCTTTAAAAAATATCAATACATAACTTTTTCTTATAACCTAACTTGGCAAAACCTGTATATCATTCTTTCCATCTATCTATCTCCAGAAGAAAAAGAACATTTAGCTTGCAGCCCAGATCCATGCAAATACTCTAAACCAGCAAAATGCTGCCAAAAGCCCTGTTAGAACCAAGGCAGTCCCCCAGAAAAAAGCTAGCCATAAATCCTCCACCCTCCAAAATTCCCAGCAACCACTCCACTCCAAGGGAAGTGGGAAAGAACCCCCTAGGGCCATGCTTCAAATGTAAAAAGGCTGACCACTGGGCCAAACAATGCCCAAACCCAAAACCCCTTCTGGGGTCATGCCAACTGTGCAAGCAGGGAATCCATTGGAGGTCTGAGTACCCCCATGCCTCTCAAGGCAAGAGGATATCAGTTACCCAGTGAGACCCAACCCCCGGCTTCTACCTCCCAGACTTTCTGGAACTGGAAACAGACAATTGAAGGTACCCAGGAGCCATGCAATTCCCCATGCCCACCTCCAAAGTGAACCTCATGTTACTCTAATAGTGGCAGAAAAGTCAATTTTATTTCCTATTAATATGGAAACCATTTACTCTGCCTTTCCCAAATTCCCAAAACCCTTAACACTCCTCTCAATAGTGGGGGTATATGGAATAGTGTCACAACCCCTCTCAACCCCTCTTTTGCCATACTCACTGAAAAGCCACCAGTTCACCCACTCATTTTAATGCTCCCCCACTGTCTAACTCCAATCCTGGAAAAAAGCTTTTTAACCCAGCTGAGAGCACAAATACTGATTCCTTCTCCAGAAATTCCACATGCATCTTCCTTCTTTCTCTAACAAACCTATCCCCAAAGCCCTCTGCTCTTCCTTCTTCCACAAAACTCTATCAAATGGAATGCTACTTTGAAAATATTTTAAGTTTTTTGTCATATTTTATTTTAATCAGAATTTTTATCACATAAACTTTCAGTTTTAAATCAATAGCTCACTCCTGAACTTTAACATTAAGTGGACTCCTAAAAAGTGGTAATGAGAAATATACCTATCTAAACTGCAAAATTAAAGCTTAACTGCATTTGTACTGCTCAAGTATTCCTGTTTGCTGATTACTTATAAAAATGTTTCCAGGAATGAGCTTGCATTTTACAGGCAATACGAATTCCAGAAAAAATTGTAAATGTAGTAAAATAAAAAAATGTAAAATAATGGAAGGCATGGAGACAGCCATACCAAAGAAGCAAAAATTATGAATCAAATTAATAAGCTTTATGTCTCTGTTGGCTTATCTTTTTTCCCCATTATTGCTGTGAATTTGTTTTTTTTTTTTCT
>JAQZBX010064322.1:0-16518 GCA_029593785.1 Cabassous unicinctus
GGATGTTGGTGTGGGATGTTGTGGGAGGTGTGGGAGGTGGGGAACATGGGAATCCTTGTAACTTCTGAGTAATAATTAGGTAATCTAAACACCTTTAAAATATATATATATATAAAATAACATTTATGTAAGAAAATACACATATATGCATATATATTTATATATCATTTTACAAATATTGGTATGTACTGTGAAAAATATTGATTTTTATGATCAATAAAAAAAATTTCTTATTTATTTTAAAAATACTTAGGTTACATAAAATGTTACATTAAAAAATATAAGGGATTCCCATATGCCCCACTCCCCTGGCCTCCCACTTTTCCCCACATTAACAACTTCTTTCATTAGTGTGGTATATTCTTTGCAATTGATGAACACATTTTGGAGCATTGCCACTAAGCATGGTCTATAGTTTACATTGTAGTTTACACTCTCTCCCACACAATTCTGTAGGTTATGGCAGGATATATAATGGCCTGTATCTGTAGTTGCAATGTCATTCAGGACAATTCCCAAGTCCTGACTATGTCCTTATATTACACCTGTTTTTTCCTCTCCCTGTCTTCAGCACCTCCAGTGGCTACTGTCTCCACATCCAAGATATAATTTCTTCCAATGCTAGAATCACAATAAGTCTATAGTAGAATATCAGTAAGTCCACTCTAGTCCATGTTTTATTCCCCAATCCTGAGGATTCTGGGATGGTGATGCCCACTCCACCTCTAATTGAGAGGGGGCTTCAATCCCATATGGCTGATGGATGGGACTCTCTTGCTTGTAGTTGTAAACACTGTCCCTGCTTCTCTTTAAGGATGGGTAGGTTTTTACCTGACAGACTCTGCAATGTTTGTAATTAGTTGGTTTTTCTCAGTCAGCAGAAAGCTCAGAATCTACCTATGCCCACTTTAATGTCCGTGGAAGATCTTATAACATGCCACTCAGCACTTTACGTGCTAGCCTTATCCTCATGTTGGTACTTCATTTTCCCTTCTTCCTGATTTCTTTATCTTTGTGTCCTATCCCATTAAGATGAATATTTTTCTTTAAGCTTCTCTGATTCTTTTGGAATTGCTAAAACTAACCCAAACCCTAATTGAAGACTCTCTCTCTAGAAAGAAAAACTTTTTCATCAATTAGCAGAAGTTAGTATTATCTATAGAAAGCAGTGGTGAGAGAAAGTTGCTGTGTGCACCCTCGGAAAAGTAGTTAAGCATCATGGCATTAAAAAAAATGGCTAGGAATAGCAAAATGCAAGCTGTTTTCAGGACACAGCAGAGTTACTGAATTTGGAGAATAAAATCATGCCCTGCATGATGCAGGGAAAAATTCTAGTTGTATGGGATTGAAGGCTTGTCAGTACCATCTGTGTCTACTTGACAGAAGTATTCTAAAATTTCCCTTTGATTTGAATATCTGCTGTACTCATTTCCCAGCATAGTCAAGGCAGCTTAGTGAGAAAACAAATGTCTTGCATTAACCCTGCAATCTACCCAGAGGCTATGACCATTGAAGTTGGTCCATCCAGGGACCGTATCTCTAGTTGCCTCTCTCTCCCATTTTATTTAACCAATGCCAGCCATTTCCTGTCCCGGCCCGCGGGACAAGTCAACGGAGACTCCGAGCTATCCAGCGAAGGATTGAGACAAAGACACGGACAAAACAAAAAACTGTGCTCTTTATTCTGCTAACATGGCTTCTCTGCGGCTTCTTCCTTATGCTGTCGCGCGGGTTACAATCAACTCTTTTATAAACAGGGAAAGGGGAGGGAAAAGGGAAATGCCTTAAGGTTTAGGTGTTGATACATGATTGGATAATTTGAATTGCTAGGCATGGTGACTATTCCCGCGCGCGAACTTAGGGAGAAGGAGAAGGAGAAGACAAAGAAGGAGAAGGTAGAGACGGCCATGATAGTTATATTCATACAACATCGCCCCCAACAATTTCCCCAGTAGGATATGCAATATCCCCCTGACATTTGCAGAGCTCCATCATCCCGGGATTGTTGTGGATTATTGTGGGTTCCACAGAGTTCCATAAGAATGAGCCTCCAGAATGCTGAATGGGAAGGTGGGAAATGCTTGGGAAACTATGAAGATCAGATAAAGAAATGGGAGTGTGTCACATAGAAGGGGGACATCTCATTTCAAGTTGTACCCTTCACTTGGATCTTTGAAGGCTTACTCACTCACACGTAATCTGGCAAAGCAAGCCTGGAAAAGTGAGGGAATGGTCATCTTTCAAGGGTCTCTGCATATCGTATGTAAGGATTGCTCTTGTCCTGTATGTTTAAAGGGGGACAGAGACAGAGCTGACCAGAGATGCAGACTTAACAATAGTTCCAGTTAAGGAACTATCGTTAAGGTGAGGAAAAGCTTTCTGAAGTGACAGCTCTCTCACCAGCAATGAGGTGGCCAATCTTTCAATGTGGTGTGCTCCTTTTGCAGAAGATATTTAGGGAAGGGGGTTGGTAAGGGAATTCCTTCTAAAGACGAAAAAGAGAATTAAATGACCTCAAAGTACCTTCTATGATTTTAAACTTTATTTTATACAAATACTGAATACAAAAAAGTGTGAACCATTGAAAAAATTATTTTAATAAAAAATGGAGACCACGAACATGACAAAACTTAAATGACAACAAACAATGGCCTTAAAATATATTTGGGAAAAAATGAAATGATAAACATCAAGAAAAACCCTTTTTAAAATAAATAGCTGGAAGTTTAAGGTACAAAATGGGGAGTCATCTCCCCTCTTGTGGATTTTGCCCTAGTGAATTTAACTTCTGATACCTAAATCTGCAATATTGTGTGTTTGCTTTATGGTTTATTTTTGTAAGTTTCCTGGGAAAATAGTAGCATTCATTCTAACATTACAACACTTGAAAGTATAGTATTTTATTACAACTTGTGGCTAAAACTGTTTTCTATGGGAAAGAATTTCTGACTTTATCATGGAAATCAATGCAGAAATATGGTTTAATTTACTGAAATTTACTTTGCAGGAATTTCAGAGCAAAGTTAATCCCCAAAGCCAGTTGCAGAATTCCTGTATTTCAGCATCAGCACCTGGAAACAATCTTATAGATATCAAATGTCTGACCCCGGAGATGGCTCAATTTTGATGGCGGCCTACTCATGTGCATATATGCAATGTGGGCCAAAAAAAACTTCAAGTAGTTTCCTTCACATGTGAATATTTGCTCACCCCTTACAAAGCAGCAAGAATGAACTTGGGTTTTCTTTTGGATAATTTTGCATGTCTTTGCTGGGGGAAGGAAATGATTTGGGGAGAGTGGGTAAAAGTAAGCTGTTCAGAGACTCTAAAATATTCTGAATTAACACTAACCTCACCCAGACAACCACAGGTATCATCCAGGATATGCTAGTACTTTGGGGAGATCAATCCCATCAAAAATCCTTTCAAACTGAAAGATGTAGCTGGGCAGACCTGTGGCTACACAACTATGGGGGCAAGCAGCATTCCTTTTAACTAATAAAAGCTCTCAAGACCAAGGTTTCCCCACTGACAGCCACCAGGGACTATTTCCCTAAATGTTTCAGTCTTGGCATATTTGGAACTCAAAGGAGAGGTTGAGGGAGTTCATGGAAGTAACATTCAGAAATGCAGGGAGTGACACCAGAATCATTTTCCAAGCTCACCTCCCAAGCAGTGGCTAACACCCTGGCATTTCCCAGAGTCCTCTCTGCAGCAGCTCATACCACTAGCTACCAGAAGTAAAAGCAAGACGGGCCCTGCCATGTGAACCAAAGCAATCCCTTGGCTTCATGCCTTGCAAGTAGGAGGAACATTTCCCTCTATATGAGCCTCTCAGCTCCCCATTCAACGGCCCCTTCTAACCCACCCCCCACCTAGGATTCCATCCCCACCCTCAAAGCTGGCCATAGACTTAGCCTGCCTTGGGCTCTGGATCATAATTCCGGTTTCCGGGGGCCAGGAATTGGGATCCATAGCCTGTGTCTTAGTTTCCCAGTTGCTATGACAAATACCACACTGGGTTGGTTTAAATGATGGGAATTTATTGCCTCACAGGTTCAGGGGCCAGAAGACTTGCTTTCTCCCTGAAGGCTGTGGTGTTTGGTGCTGGCTTACTGGCAATCCCGTGGTCCTTTGGCTGGTATTTCGAGCTCCCGTCACACGGCAATCTCTCTCTTTCTCTTTGCATCTACTCTTCCAGTTTCTGCTGATTTCTGGATTCTGACTCCTTCTTGTGGCTTTTTCTAATTTCTGACTTCTGGTTTCTTCTCTTTATAAGGCCTCCAGTAATATAGATTAAGACTCACCCTTGTTCTGTTGGCCACACCTTGACTGAAAAGAACATCTTCAAAAGGACTTATTTATAAATTGATTCACATCCCCAAGAATGAGGATCAAGATTAAGAACATGCCTTTTGCTGAGGTACATGATTCAAACGACCATACCCAGTAAGCCAGAATGCAGGCAAAAGACACAGCCCAGGTATGGATTTTATAGTGGTGACATTAAGCCACAAACACAGCCAAGGCACCAAGTGAGAACTAGCAAGCACTGAAGTCTTGTCTGCTGAAGCCAGAATGCCAGCTGAAGCTGGAATATCAGAGCTGGTAGAACTTAACATCATCTGAAGTCCACCCAAGTCATCAAGAGGTGAGGAACCATTAACCTCAGTGGAGCTGGCCCAGTGGACCATCACTCTTTCTGACCTAGGAAACATTCTATTAACTGGAATGGAATAAGAGCTTTGAGTTTTGTAACCCGAAGAAGGTTTGACTCTAAGGTTCAGACATAGTTTCAGTCAGTGTAACACACTAATGGATATTACAATAGTGCTGAAAGCTTAATATGAAGCATTCATTTTCTCATTTGTTTATTATTAAACACTGGGCTCACATTAGAATATTAATTAACTTCTGAGAAAAATTGATTTGGCAAAGTGACTACGGAATATAGCAATAGTGATTGGCATTGCAAGGGGATTATAAGGAACGGTTTGTGCTTGGTTGTAGACCAAGCATCAGCTGTATGTTTTTGTGCCCAGTCACAGGTCCTGGTTATGTTGTGAATAGCCAAACTGGCAGCACAGAATGTGAAAAATGCCAACGTGAGTGGCTGAGATGCTCAATGCAAGATTAGTTTAGAGAAGGAAGTGATTGGAACAGGTTGGTGTTTAAAAAAAGATGATATTTGAAAAATAAATGGAAATTAAATCATAGAATCTCAAAATCTCTGGTTCTGGAAGCATTCAGGTTCTGGGTTCCATCACCTGGGAATTCAATCCATTTTTAAATAACTCCTAATTTAAGATAAAATCTTTCTTTGTGTTGCTGTCACTTTTTGAAATTGGCTTTGTTCTTTGGAATTTTATAAGTAAAATGATGCTTCTGTATGATAGGCATTTAAATATATGAACTAAGCAGTTATATCTCCCATTCATGCCTTGAAGGCCAACATCTCTGGTCTCTCCAAACTTGTTTCTCCAAACTTGTCCATATGGCATCATGCTGAGACTCCTCGTCACCTCATTGCCTCCCTCTGAGTGAGTTTGTCTGTTTCTATGAGTGTGCTGGTTTCTAGACCTGAACACATAATACAAGAGGACCGACCTGCTTGAAGCAGAAAGAGATGCTCACCTTTCTTGGCCAAATAAGTAAATAGCAATATGGTGGCCATCAGAATCAGCTAAGAGAGCTCTGGGCATCACCCCTGAAGTTTCCTAGGTAACCAATCTAGTGGGGCCAGGCACATAAAGTGTTAAAGTACATGGGTTCACGAACCATTTCTTACTGATGACTCTTGTTTGCTGTTGATGAAAACTCCCAAGCAAATTTTCAAGTGGCAAACATGGTTTCTACATCTTGATTTTGTATTTCTGTAATAGATTTATTGCACTATGAAAGGTAATTTTGGGGTGTCTTCACAGAGCAATTATTCCTACACACAACCTGGATGGACAGTGGCTTAGAACACACTGGGTCATATTTGTGAGCTGGCCAGAGGCCTTACCCTTGCTTGGCAGTACTCAAAGCAATGAAGGAGGCCATTCCAACCTCCTATCTTAGGATTTTGAAAAACAGAATTCCCGTTGGCTGTGGATCTTGGCACTTAAGATCATGTAAACCCCAAGGCTTTGGCAACCATATTGGACTTTGTGTCAAATGGGTAATCAGAGACTCCATCAGAGTGTGTTATTATATGCATGTGTAAATATTCTACTATATAATAAAAATATATTGTATGATATGTATTCCTTGAAATTTGCCTATAATATGACAGCACATCTTGACTTACAGAATAATTTTTCATGCCCTCCACAATTCTTTTAAAAGTGTATCTTTTCCAATTTGCATATGTGTCCTTGAGATCTATTTATCTGTTCATTTTGTTACCAACGTGTGGGTGCAAGGATATGACAACTTATTTAATTAGGGATTCTGAAACTTTTATCCTTAAAGTTAGACAATATTAAACAAAGGATTTAGGACCCACTGGTTTGGCTGACCCCAAATGGTCTCTCAATGAGCTTTGAGAATTGCTCCTGATTAAGAAGAGGTTCTCATGGAAATTTTAATCTTTGAAATAACTGAAACCATAGATGATCATAAATCCACCTTGACTAGCCCTTCTGCCTGGGACTTCACATATGTTAGCAATGTTGTGCATTTTAGTATAAAAAGCAAGTGCAGCCTTTTTTTCTTACTTGTTCCTGTTAAGCACTTCCTAGCAGAGTAAGACACTATCTTTCCTGTGATGGTTGTTCTTCCCCATTGGGACATGTCTAGCACATTTGCAAGGGAATAGGAAACATTCCAACTCATGCCAGACACCACATGGGTTCATCCCGATGTCCTGGAACCTCTCCACCCTCCAAGTGTGTCTTACTCAACCCACCTCTTGTTGGATAAGAGGGGCTTTGTAAAAAATTTGCCTCGTTTGCCACTTTAGTGCATCATGTCTTTTGACATTGAAAAATAGCAGAAGAATTCAACAACAGTCCTTTTCAGAATGTTCATCATGAATGGACAAAGAACAAGTGCTAAATGGGTCAAGCAGCTGCCCTTTGGAGAGTTTTCCGGGTGAGAAATCCCATCTGTTTATTCAGCCTTAACATGACCTCCATTCTGTCCACCTCTGCCCTATTGCGCACTCAACCAACACAAACAGACAAAGGCAACTGGAGAATTCCCTTCTCTCATCATGTTAACTTGCAGTTTCAGTCCTGTGATGGGCTCTGTGTGAGAGGTTTTGTGTGATGGGATCTGACACCTTCCCATTCCATGGCATTGAGTATGACTAGTCTACTTACTCATCAGTCATTGCAGGAGGCAGAGATCAAGAGTTGGCCATGTCATGTTTAGTGGACTTAGCTAAAAAACAAAGGCATTAAAATCTTCATGCAGTAGTTTGTGTCCTGCTCAATCCTGTCTGCAGGGCCTCACTGAAGCCATCATCGGTGCCACACCAGCAGCATGTAAGAGTTTGGTAGAAAATATCTGCAGAGGACAATTTGGTAGCACATACCAAAACTCTTTACCATGTTTATATACTTTGACCCAGCAGATTCATTTCCAAATTTCCAAGGAAATAAATATGAATGTGAGCAAAGTTTTAGCTACAGGGAAGTTAATGGTGAAAATTCCAATGTTCAGTGAATTATGGTATACTCATGTGTAGCAGTTTGATATTATTTATGAATTCCAAAAAGAGATATGGATTATGTTTGTAAACTGGTCTGTTCCTCTGGGTGTGATACCCTTTGATTGTATTAAATTCAGCTGAGATGTCTTTGATTAAATTATGTTAAGATTAGGGATTTGATTCAATCATATCAGCAGGGTATAACTCAGTTTAACCCCCTTGGTGGGTTATATAAACTGACAATCACTCAAGAAGACAGAGAAGATACACAGCGGACTAGAGAGAGCTCCATAGACATGGCAGAGGAGAGAGCTTTGATCCTGGAGCGCTGGAGAGAGATGAGTCATTCACTTGATAGTTTACAATGTTGTGAAATTTTCTGTGTACAATCCTTTACATCTTTAGTTAAGTTTATTCCTAGATATTTGATTCTTTTAGTGCTCTTGTAAATTGATTTTTTCCTTGATTTCCTCATCAGATTGCTTATTATTAGTGTACAGACATGCTACTGATTTTTGTGTGTTGATCTTATATCCTGCCACTTTACTGAACTTATCAGCTCTAGAAGCTTTGTTGCAGATTTTCCAGGGCTTTCTATGTATAGGAGCATGTCATCTGCAAATGGTGAAACTTTTACTTCTTCTTTCCAATTTTAATATCTTCTATTTCTTTTTCTTGCCTTAGTGCTCAAGCAAGTGCTTCTAACACAATGTTAAATAAAAGCAGGGACAGTGGGCATCCTTGTCTTGTTCCAGATCTTAGACGGAAAGCCTTTATCATTTCACCATTGAATATATGTTGCTGTGGGTTTTTCATATATATACTTTATCATGTTGAGGGTGTTTCTTTCTATTCTTATCTTTTGAAGTGTTTTTTATCAAGAAAGGATGCTATATTTTGTCAAATGCTTTTTCTGCACCAATAGAGATGATCATGTGATTTTTTTCTTTCGATCTGTTAATGTGGTGTATTACATAGATTTTCTTGGGTTGAACCATCTTTACATACCAGGGATGAAACCCACGTGATCATGGTGTTTAATTAGTTTGATGTATTGTTGAATACAATTAGCAAATATTTTGTTGAGGATTTTGGCATCCAGTTTCAAAGAGAGGTTGGTATGTAGTTTTCTTTTTTTGTGGCATCTTTATGTGGCTTTGGTATTAGGGTGATGTTGACATCATCAAATGAGTTAGGCAATGTTCCCTCCACTTCTTTTTTCTGGAAGAGTTTAAGCAGGATTAGTGTTAGTTCTTTCCAGAATGATTGGTAGAATTCACCTGCGAAGCCGTCTGACCCTGGGCTTTTCTTAGTTAGGAGGTTTTTGATGACACATTCAATCTCATCACTTGTGATTGGTCTTTTGAGTTAATCAGTTTCTCCTTTCATCAATGTAGGTTGCTTGTGTGTTTCTAGAAATTTGTCCATTTCATTTAAGTTATCCATCTTGTTGGCATACAGTTTTTCAATGTATCCTCTTATGATACTCTTTATTTCTGTGGGATAAGTAGTAATATCCCCTGTCTCGTTTTTTATTTTATTTATTTGCATCTTCTCTCTTTTTTTTCTTTGTTAATCCAGCTAAGCATTTGTCAATTTTATTAATCTTCTCAAAGAACCACATTTTGGCTTTGTTAATTCTTTTCAGTTTTTTTATTCCCAATTTCATTTAGTTCTGCTCTAATCTTTATTTCCTTCTTTCTGCTTTCTTTGTGATTAGTTTGTTATTCTTTTTCTTTCCTTTCAGGTGTGCCATTAGTTCTTTGATTTTAGCTTTTTCTTCTTTTTAAATATAAGTATTTATGGCTATACATTTCCCTCTCAGCACTGCTTTTGCTGTATCTCATAGGTTTTGATATATTGTGTTCTCATTGTCATTCATTTCAATGTAGTTACTGATTTCTTTTGCAATTTCCTCCTTGATCCACTGATTGTCTAAGAATGTATTGTTTAACTTCCAAATCTTTGTGCCTAAACTGGTTCTCTGCCTCTTACTGATTTCTAGCTTCATTCCATTGTGGTCAGAGAAATTACTTTGTATAATTTCAATCTTTCTGAATTTGTTGAGAGTTGTTCTGTGTTCTGTGTCCTAGCCTGGCGAATGATCCATGTGTGCTCGAGAAGAATATATATCCTGCTGTATTTGGGTGTAATGTTCTGTATATGCTTATTGGGTCTAGTTCCTCTAACATATTATTCAAGGTCTCTGTTTCTTTATTGATCCTCTGTGGAAATGTTCTGTCTAATGTGACAATAGTGTATTAAAATCCTTGATTAGTTGTTCCACTTTCTGCATCTCCTCCTGTTTTTTAGTTTGTTTGTTAGACTGGGCCATGTCTTCCTGTTTCTTAGTATGGCTTGTAATTTTTAGCTGGTGTCTAGGCATGTTTATCCTGATGGGCTTATTGAGATAGTTAGCTTTTCTTTCTCCTCTGGGGTTTTATTTTGTTTTGTCTTGTGTTGTGTAAAGGTTCCTTTTGACACTTGGTTCCACTTGTTTTATATCCTTTTAGTTTTCCATGTTCCCCCCCATCCCCAAAATATTAAGACCATAGAAAAGGAAAGAAAGGAGAAGAGAAAAAGAATTTGAAAAAAGAAGAAAAAGATGGAAAAGGAACCGTAAAAGAACTAGGAAGACAAGGAAAAATAGACCATTAAGAAGAGTGGAAAATCATATAAAATAAAAAGGATTAAGAATAAAAATGTGGAATATAAAAAAGAAAGAAACAGGAAAAATATAATAAATTAAAAGACCCAAAAGATGAGTAGAGAAGAAAGTAAATGAGTACCAAACAAGAGAAGGTGGAATGCAAGAAAGCAATGAAAAGGGGAAAAATGAAAGAAAGAAAAGAAATAAACTAAGGATTAAAGGGAAAAAAAGAAGGAAAAAGTAACAACAACAACAACAAAACAGAAAAAACAGGCTTCCCTCTCAGGCCACTGTGAGTAGCCAACTCAGGCTGCCAGTGCTCAGCAATCAATCTCCTTGCAGCCTGCCCTCCCCAGATAAGGTACCCAGGTGTAGAAAAGAATAAGGAATAAAAAAATTAACAAATCACAAATCAAGAAACCTAAAAAACATCTAAGTTCCCTGTCCCGAGGCTGTTTGTCCTTCAACTCCTGCTCCCTGCAGCTCCTGGGATGCCCCTCTCCCCACCCGCCTTATCACTCAGGCTGTTGAGGTTGTTTTTTTTTTTTTTTTCCTTTTAGGAGGTATTGGGGATTGAACCAGGGGATTGAACTAGTGTATGTGAAGCAGGAGTTTAACCACTGAGCTACTCCTGCTCCACTGGTTAGATTAGGCTTCTGCTTTCTGAAGGCTTGTTGTTTGCCTCTAACTGTCCTCTTACTTCAGGCCAGTTAGTCTTTTGATATTTGCTGGCTGTCTCTCCAGGCTTCCCACTCTCCCAGGTTGTTAGGTGCCTGTCAGCCCACTCCCACACTGACCCAGTTCTTCTCTCTCCCAGGGTGGATAGGTGTGGTAGCCTGCCTGATCAGTTCCCCGCTCCTTTCTCCCTGGAGCTGCTTCAGTGCCAGCTGGTATCATCTTTTTTTTTTCTGGTCTGCCCACCCTATCTCCCCTTGCCCCTACACCTCTCTCCCCCTGAATTGGCTGGGTGCTGGTCCCACACACTTATTTGCCCCACAACTGCTTCACTGCAAGAGCTTGCTGAGTATGAGGGGCTTGCGGGGGGACTGAACTCACTCTAGGGGCCGAATGAGCACTGGTCTTCCAGCCAGGTCACGTCCCTGGCTTCCCTTACCTTCTGAGCTGGCTTGAGTGCCCTATCTCCTATGGGCTCCCTTTCCCCCCAGCCAACTGAGTTCCTTCCTCTCTAGCTGCCCTCTCCAATTGCCCCTGCATTCCTGTGGCTTTCCTTCCGCCAGGTAAACCTGCCCACCTTCCCACAGTTGCTGGAGGAGGATTGCAGCCTGCCATTCCCCACTCCGCCATCTTGGGGTTTCAGGCTCCATGGTTTTTGTAAGAGAGTTGAGACCTGCCTGCCTACTCCAATGCTATCTTCCCAGAACTTCACCTTCAAAGACCTTTTGAAGATGTTCTTTTTAGTTATTCAATCAGTTGGGGCTTTAATCCAGATTACTGGAGCCCTTTATAAGCAGAATGAAATTCAGACATAGAGAGAAAGCCACATGAAAGAGAAGTAAGAAGACAACAGAATCCTGAGGAGAAAGGAGACTCCACCATGTGCTATTATCATGTGCAGAAAAGCCAAGGACCAAGGATTGGAGCCAGCCAGCCCCAGAACACCACACTCTTTAAGGAGAAAGCATCACCTTGCAGATGCCTTAATTTTGGACGTCTATCTTCAAAACCATGAGACAATAAATTCCCATTGTTTAAGCCAACCCTTTATATGGTATTTATTTTTGCAGTGGAGAAACTAACATAGATACTTAAGCAGATGAGGCCAGCTTGGACAAGCACTTGCTTCTATTTTTCCCTCTTTCTTTGACTCACTCTATTTCCTCCCTTAGTCTTGTTTCCCTGAGATTCCATTCTGGATCCAATGTTCAGGCTCTTTTTTGGGGGGAACTTGGGCGAGGACACTGCTGCTGATTTTGTTCTCAAGGAATTTATAAGTGTGGGGAAGCCCTTAGAACCCTCTTCTAATTAGAGCTTGAGGTTCCCTCTAGTACCTCTTAATAATGTTTCCTTCTCTTGGGAAGCAGACGGGGTCATCATATTGTGTTTACCATATAATATTGTTAAACAAAATAGTTTTCCTAAAGAATGGGTTATATATCTACTTGAAATCAGGGGCAGAGAGAACGTCTATAAATTCTGTGCCTACTGTCTCTTTGCTAGAAATTTCACCTGTTATCTATCCTAATATGTAGATTTCATTGAATAATTATAATATTATGCATTACATGAAACACAACACGTTACATTAAAGAAATACATTACTTCCTAAATAAAGGGAGGGAAAGTTGTTCTTGGACATTCTGAGAACTTACAGGGAGATCATAAAAGTGGTTAGATGCAGTCCCACTCACCCCCACTCCCAACATACACACAGACTTTACTCTATCAGTTGCTTGGCTGCTTCCATAGGGGTGGAGGGTTAGTTGAAGGCAAAACCCCTCCATATCTCCTCTTACTAACATACAAGTCACACCAGCTCAGTGGTTCTGGACTATTTTGACTAAAAACAGTGTTCATGATTATTCATTACTTAACATTGCTTTGATAAGAAATGAAGGGTAAAAAGAAACATGTTTTTTTTTTTTTTAAGGAGGTACCAGGGATCGAACCCAGAACCTGGTACATGAGAAGGAGGCACTCAACCACTTGAGCTAAATCAGCTCCCAAAATGTAACCTTTTGAACCTGTCTCTGTCCCTAGGAGAAGATAGCCCTCAAACGTCAAACATCTACAAAGAGAAAGCAAGAGTTTTCCCATTTGTCCATTGTGGTAGGCAACCTTCTAAAAGGGCCCCCGATGATCCCCACCTCCTGATACTCATGCCCTTGTGTTATCCCCTCTCTCTGAGTGTGGACCTAGTGATTTGCTTTGGAGTGGAACACAGAAAAAGTAATAGAAAGATGTGTCCCAGATTAGATTATAAAGGCTCTGACTTCCATCTAGCTGTCATTCTCTCTCTCTGCTTTTCATGCTTATCTGCCCTGAGCGTGAGGGCTACCTACCAAGGAACGAAGGATATTATGTGCCCACCAGCCATTGAGGTACTGAGAGCCTCGGTCAAAAGCCCTGGAGAAACTAAAACTTGTCACCAGCATTGAGTGAGCTTGGAAGTCTACAGATGAGATTACAGCTCTGGACAACACTTGATTGCAGCCTTGTGAGAGACCCTGAAGCACAGCAACCAGCTAAGTCGTGTCCAGAGTTTTGATTCCCAGACACTGTGATATTAAATGTGTATGTTTTCAACCACTAAATTTTGGGATAATTTGTTACGCAGTATATTAGTCTGCTAAAAAGGTGCTGATGCAAACTACCAGAAATCTGTTGGCTTTTATAAAGGATATTTATTTGGGGTAAAATTTTACAGTCCAAAGACTGTGGAAAGTCCAATTCAAGGTCCCATAAGAGGTACTTTCTCACCGAAGTTAGCTGCCATGTGTTGAAGCAAGATGGCAGGTGATCTCTGCGAGGTTTCAGCCTTCCCCTCTGATCTTCCTCTCTCAGGCTTAGCTGCTCCACTTCTTCCCAATTTCAGCTGCAGGTTGGCATAGGGCTTGTCTCTTAGGGCTTCCTATATCAGTTTTGGCTGTCCCACTCTCTTCAAAAGGTCCTCTGTAAGTTACCAGGCAAAGGCCCATCCCGGGGTCTCAGCGGTTTGAGCCTTCTCCTTTCAAGTCACATGGCAGGATCAAAGATAACAGAGAGGGAAGCGGGAATGGTTCAGTCAATAGAGCCCCCGTTTACCATGTGTGAGACCTTGGGTTCGCTTCCCGGGGCCTCCTTGTGAGGGCAGGCCAGCCCGCGCGGCGCGAGGGGCTGATGCAGCGGGACCACACAGCAAGGGGAAGATAAGCAGACACGGAGAAGACACACAGCAAATGGACACAGCAAGCACAAGCAGCAAGGGGGGCATAAATAAATAAATAAATAAATCTTAAAAAAAAAAAAGATAACAGAGATCTCTTTTCCTGTGTGTGTCTGTGTGAGTGTCCATTTATAGCAGACTCAACAAGGGGGCAGGGACTCAACCTGAGTCATGCCCTACTGATGTGGTTGAATCAAAAAGCCCTAAAAACAATCTTAACAGGTAATCTAAGTCCCCTCAACTGAATTTAATACAATCAAAGTGTATCACACCCAGAGGAAGACATTAGTTTACAAACATAATCTTTCTCTTTTTGGGATTCATAAACAATCTCAAACTGCCACAGGCAGCAATAGATAGCAAAGACATATTTTCTCAAATGTTCATGATATGGAGCATAAAAATCCTAAATATTGGATAAACAACTTTATGAGTAAAACATTGAATGAGAGTCATGATATATCTCAGAGACAAATGGGTAGCTATATAAAGAGATATTCCCATGTACACGTAAAGCACTAGATGGTTTGGTTTCAAAGGGCTTGCCTCAGGTTGCATAATTTTACGTGGGAGGTTTGCCTCTTTGGTTGATTTCCTACTATTTCTGTCATTATTTACATTTTTCTGTACCTTGTTTTTTAAAAATTTTAATTTAACTATGTTGTGCTGTATACCAAGTGAAGCCTTTTATGGGACAAACTGAACTAAAAATATTTACTGACATGGAACTTATTTTTGAGGACTGATTGGGACCTGTTTGTCTTCCAAGGTCTAGTAGAAAATCGGGAAAATGTGCCATTCTGGTTCTGCTCAATTTGGCACAACTTTTTGGCTATGGTGTAAAAGCCAGTGCAGAGCTCTAAAAAGAACTTGGTGTGCCTATTGCATACGTTATGTTGTTCTATCTCCGTTTGGATGGATTGATGTCATTCCTATAAAAATAGCCCAGTTGAAAATAAACATTTCCCAGCCATGCACAGTTTGTGAGGATCTATTTTTTGGCAGGGAATGAAATTGTCCATTCTCTCTATAGCTCTGAGGGATAATGGGCAGGAGAGGGAGAATTAAGTATTGGCTTAGTACTGGTTTCTCCACCTCAGCACTATTTTCATTTTGAACCAAATAATTCTTTGTTGTTTGGGGCTGTCCTATGCAATATAGGATATTTAGCAGCATCCCTGCTCTCTACCCACAAGATGCCACTAGCACCCCCAGTCATGACAATCAAAAATGTCTCTAGAGAGTGCTAAATGTTTCCTGAGGGACAATATCTCCCCTAGTGGAGAACCACTGGCATACTATAACCCCATAAACAGTCTTCTTCTATTCTGATTTATTTGACAATCAAGAATACTCATGGCTATAGTCCAATAGTACATCTACAGAAGCTTGTTTATAGATTTTTGAGAATTTATATTTCCTCTCTCGGAGGCAAAGATAATGTGTTTCTTTGGCATACGATGTTCAATTGATGTTTGTATTTCAAACAAAGCAACAATGGCAAAAATTTCAAACACTGCTTTAGAAGGGAATATACATACCTCTCTTTATTAAATGTTATTTAGACCTTTTTAAAAAAGGTTTGTAAGAATCCTATATGTTCCTGCCTAATGGGCAGGCACAAAATGTCTGATTCCATCATTGTCAGTTGAATTCAAGGAGAGCATCTTGGGATGTCTTCAATCAGCAAATGAGCGCCATTTGATTGAAATAATTATTTGACTTGGAGATAGCTTTCACATTACTCTTTAAAACACATTTTTTTAAAAAAATTTAAGTCATTTCTATTAGCAGTTAAATAAACAAATATAAGTAAACAAAAATAAAAAAAATTATGAGAAAAAATAAAATAAAATAAAATATATATAGATAGATCAAGAGAGGTGATACTTGCACAATGTGAGAATGTACTAAATGTCACTGAAGTGTACACTTTAATATGGTTAATTTTATTTTATGTTAATTTTAACTTAACAAAGTATGTATGCCTCTTCTAAATTAGGATAAATTTGTAATAAGGAAAATATGTGCATTAAGAGAAATCAGTTTTTGAAAATGGAAATATAATGGTGCTTTTTGATACTTGCATTTGACATTTTTCCAGGATTTAAATTATCAATTTAAGAGCCATGTCAGAGGCTGTTTTTCTTAATTCAGATGTATTCATTGAAAGTAAATTTTATCTCCTGTTGAAAATTCAAAATCTGAAATTTTGTGTGTATCCATGGAAAGGTGAAATTAAGATGTCTATAATCTCATTTTTTTATATGCCTTTTTCCTGTAACAATTCTTATATTCATCTGGTGATGAAACATTTTTAAAATCTTTACTTTTCTCTTTCTCTAC
>JAQZBX010064323.1:0-16518 GCA_029593785.1 Cabassous unicinctus
AAAAAAAAAAAAAAAAAAAAATGGTGGGTAGGACTTAAAAACACAGGAGAGTCCCAGAACTGAAAAGAGTAAGGAAAACAGGACACTGAGTGAGGGATAAAATTTAAACAGAGCTAGGGAGAAAATTCTACACAAAACCTAAAAGAACAGCTCAAGACTACCAGAGAAAGAACAGAGGTAAGGAAGTTTTCCCCTGGAAGTGAAACAATTACACAAAAAGTGCAATGTTAACAATTGTACCAGATATCTAGGGCAAGAATCAGGTTAAGAGTAAATCCTATCAGTTAAACACAGGCTATTCTAAAGGCCTAGAATAAGTTGGACCAAGCATCAAAGAAGAGCCTTAACACAAAGCAAATCAACCAATAAAACCCTGGACAAGAGGGAGAAATTACTAGAATGGTCACTATTAAAAAGATGGAAAACTGCAAGTGTTGTAGAGGATGTGGAGAGATAGGAACGCTTATTCACTGTTGGTAGAATGGTATAGCCACTGTGAAGTCTGTTTGGTAGTTCCTAAGGAAGTTGAATATAGATTTGCCATGTGACCTGTGATACTTCTACTAGGTATATACCCAGAAGAAATGAGAGCAGTGAGTGACACGAATAGACCTCTTCACACTGATGTTCATAGTAGTGTTATTCACAACTGCCAAAAGATGGAAACAACCCAGGTGTCAATCAACTGGTGAAAGGATAAACAAATTGTGGTGTATACACACCATGGCTACAGTAATCAAAACAGTGTGGTAACGGCAATAAACAAGCGAATAGATTCTCAGTATTGTTAGTCATAAGGGAAATGTAAATCAAAACTACAATGATATATCACCTCACACTCACCAGGATAAGCATAATAAAAAAGATACAAGTGTTGATGAAGATGTGGAAAAATTGGAGCCCTTGTACAATGCTGATGCAAATGTAAAATGGTACGCCTGCTTTGGATAATGGTCCCTGGCAGTTTTCTCAAGAGTTTAAATAGAAAGTTACCATATGACCCAGAAATTCCACTCCTAGGTATATACAGAAGAGAAATGAAAACATATATTCACACAAATACCTATATATGAATGTTCATAGCAGCATTATAAAGGTTGAAAACACTCAAATGTTCATCAACTGATGAATGGATAAAAAAATATGTGGTATAGCTATACAATGGATGCTATTCAGCAATAAAAAGAAATGAAGTATTGATATATGCTACAACATGCATGGATATACCTTGAAAACATTATGTTAAGTGAAAGTAGCCAGTCACAAAGGACTACATTCTGAATGATACCATTTATGTGAAATCTTTAGAGACAGAATGTAGATACATGGTTGCCTGGAGTTTGGGAGGGGGTGGGTCTTGAGAGGAAATGGGGAGTAACTGCTAATGAATACCAGATTTCTTTTCAGGTGATGAGAATGTTCTAAAATTGATTGTAGAGATGGCTGCACAACTCTGAATATACTGAAAAACCACATTGAACTGTGCAGTTCAAATGGGTGAAATGTATGGTATGTGGATTATATCTTAATAAAGATGTTACAATACCAACAACAACAACAAAACCAGCGTGGTGAAAGCAGAAGGAAAAATATATAGATCACTGGAATTAGATTGAGAGTTCAGAAATCAAGCCTCACATATCTGGCCAACTGATTTTTGCCAAGGTTCCAAGTCCACTCAATAGGGAAAGAATAATAATCTCTTAACAAATGGTGCTGTTAAGACTGGATATCCATATTCAAAAGTATATAGGCAGACTCCTACCTCACACCATATACAAAAATTAACACAGAATGGATCAAAGACCTATAAATAAGAACCAAAATTATAAAACCCCTAGAGATGAATATCGGAGAGCATTTTCTGCATAATGTGTTAGGCAATGGTGTTCCAGAATTTACAACTACAGCTTGAGCAACAAAAGAAAATATAGATAAATGGGACTTCATCAAAATGAACAACAACAACAACAACAAAAACCCTTTAGTATAGCAAAGGACTTTATCATGAAAGTGAAAAGACAACCTATTCTATGGGAGAAAATATTTGGAAACCACATATCTGGTAAGGTTTTAATATCCGGAATATATAAAGGCATCCTACATCTCAACAACAAAAAGACAAACAACCCAATTTTAAAATGGGTAAAATACTTGAGTAGACTTTTCTATCATTTCTCCAAATAAGATATACAAATGGTCAATAAGCACAAGAAAAGATGCTCAAGATCGTTAGGCATTAGGTAACTGCGAATCAAAACCACAAAAAGATACCATTAAACACTCACTAGAATGGCTACTATTCAAAAAAAAATGAAAAATGATAAGTGACAGCAAGGATGTGGAGAAATAGGAAAACTCATTCATTGTTGGTGGAAAGGTAAAATAGTTCGGCTCCTGTAAAAAACAGTTTGGTAGTTCCTCAGAAAGCTAAGTATAGAATTACCACATGACCCAGCAATCCAACTTATAGGTATATACCCAAATGAATTGAAAGCAAAGACTCAACCAGATATTTGCACACCAATGTTCATGGCAGCATTATTCACAATTGTCAAAAGATGGAACTAATCCCTAACGTCCATCAACATACAAATGGATAAACAAAATGTGGTATATACATACAATGGAATATTATCCAGCCATAAAGAAGAATGAAGTTCTGATATATGATGCAATATGCATGAACCTTGAAGACATCATGTTGAGTGAAATAAGCCAGATACAAAAGGAAAAATATTGTATGGTCTCACATATATGAAATAATTAGAATATGAAAATTCATAGAATCAGAAACTAGAATACGGTTTATCAAGGGCAAGGCTTGGGTAAGGAATGGGGAATTAATGCTTAATTGGTACAGAGTTTCTGTTTGGGGCAATGGAAAAGTTTTGGTGATGGATGATGGTGATGTTAGTATACCATTGTGAATGAAATTAACAGCCTTGAATTATATATTTCAATGTGGTTAACAGGGGAAGTTTTAGGTTGTATATATATATATTACCAGAATAAAAATTAATGAAAAATACTATCTGATTGTACAGCATGAACAGCGGACCCTAATACAAATTGTGGATAGTAGTTAATAGTATAATCATTATATACTATTTCTCCAATTGCTATAAAATATATGCAAAGTGTTATTAATAGGAAAAGCTACTTGTTTGATGGGAGATATATGGGAATTCTGTACTTTCTACATGATTTTTCTGTGAACCTAAAACTTATTTGATTTAAAAAATGATAAAGCGTAAAAATGCATATGCATATAGAAAGAAATTAAACAATTCTTTACTAAAGAATGATTTATTAAAATTTTCACAAACCAATTATATACATAGTTTACGTACTATAAATAAAAAGGTTAACCTTCATTAAATGGAAGTACTTTCTATTTCCATAAAAGTTAGCAAGGCATATGTATTCTCAGGACTGCTGTAATCAATTACCACAAACCAGGTGGTTTAAAACAACAGAAATTTTTTTTATAGTGCTAAGCCCCCTCGCAGTCAGAAACAGAGTGGGCATCATCCTCCTCAAATCCTCAAGTTGAGGAATGAACAAACATAAGGGGGGAATGCAGCTATGGACTAAAGTAGCCGTTTTTATTCTAGCAATGGAAGATATTACAACATTGATATAAAGGCAGTGGTCACCAGAGGTTCTGAGGGGAGGGAGAGGGAAGAATAGGTGTAACACGGGGCATTTTGGTGACATTGGAATTGTTCTGAATGACATTGCAATGATGGATACAGGCCATTATACATTTTGCCAAAACCTATAAAACTGTGCAGTGTAAAGTGTAAACTATAATGTAAACTATAGACCATGTTTAGCAGCAATGCTTCAATATGTGTACATCAATTGTAACAAACATACCACACAAATGAAAGATGTTAATGGGAGAAAGTGGGGGAGGGGGAGTGGGTTGGATATATAGGAATCCACCTATATTTTCAATGTATCATTTGTGGAACCTAAAGCTTCTTTAAAAATAAAAAAAATAAAATAAAATAACCCATAAATTTATTTTCTCATAGTTCTGGAGGCTAGAAGTCTGAAATGAAGTTGTGTTAGAAGGGCCATGATCCCTCTGAAAACTTTAGGGGAGAATCCTTCCTTGGCTCTTCTAGCTTTTGATGATTGCTGGCAATTCCTTTGCATTCCTTGGTTTGTAGATATATCACCCTAATCTCTGCCTCAGTCTTTTCATGGCCTTCTCTAAATCTGTGCTTCTCTCCTTCTTTTCTATAAGGACATAAGTCATATTGGATTAGGGGCTCACTCTACTGTAGAATGTCCTCGTCTTGGTTACATATACGAAGACTCTCTAAGTCACATTCACAGGTACTGGGGCTTAGGATTTCAACACATACTTTTTGAGGACACAATTCAAGCTATAAAAATGTTACCAGGATAAAGACTTTATTATGCTTTATGTAAAAGATTGTTGAGAGTAAATGTCCAGAGCAACAGAATACCACCTATCACTAGGGATACTTGAATAACATTTCCAATTATATTTGTATGCATAATTATTTTAATTTCTGAAAGCAAGTTCATTCCAGAGAAAGCTACAATCATTCAGATCTCTTCCATTTTTCTGATGATTCTTTCTAATGCTTCATAATTTGAATTAGAGACAAATTATTATAGTTAGCCATGTATGCCTTTAGGTACCTTATTTCCCTTTATATCCTTCTTTGAAAAGTACATTAGAAAATACTCTTTAAGATTTCATAGTAAGTCTATGCCTTTTGTTTCAGTGTATTCTGTTTCTAAAGCTTATTCACAATTTACTGTAAAGTCTTAAATTCACTTAACTGAAGAAGTTCTTACATTTACCATATACATGAAATGAAGACACGTATCCCATAGTGGGAGTCTGGGGAGGTTATAGATATGCCTAAGGGTCATCTCCCTGCCCTCACCTGCACACCCCTCCTTTTCTATTGTGTACAAATGTTTCAATATGTTTCCATTCCGTGGTGGGGGAGAGATGTTAGATCTAATGGAACAGGATGGCCTGACCATACCTTAAAATCCAAACTGAGAACATCCCCTCGTGTATATAAACACCCACTCAAAGGCTGTACTAATGTCTCTCATCTCCAAAAGGAGGCAGGATATGCAGAGCCTCCATCCACCAATGCTGACACCAAGCATTTGGACTCCCCAGGGATGGCACTAATGGAATCTCTTCCCCTGCTCTTTTGGACCTTTTGGGCTGTGTGAATAAGGAAGTGGTCATTTGCAAAAAATATTTGTTGTGCCTGAGCCTGTGTTCCCATGAGGCACTGTATAGTCACATGGTCCACATGGCATATTGTTCTTTATAAGAAACAATACTTTGCTGAAAACTAAAGACTGAACAAAACTATACTTATCTGAAAGAGGGCTATGTTTTATGTATAATGGCTTTTTAAAAGAAATATTAATATTATTTCTGTGAATTATTGTCAAGGGGAATTATTAGGGCCTAAACTACTTCATTAATTATTAGGGCTAATTCACTTTATCACTCTTATTTTAACATCACCTGATTATTGTTTATTGGGTTTTCTTCTATGCTGTACAGAAATTATAAGATTTTACTAGTTAAATATCTTAATCATGTTACTTAAAGTTTCTCAATTTAGAAAAAGCCTTCCACACCTAAGATTATATATGTATTTACTCATAGTTTCTTATAATTTATGGTTTCATTAGTCACATTTATGTATTTTAGTATATTCACAGAGTTGGGCAACTGTCACAATTTAGGTTTAGGATATTTTCATTACTCTGATAAGAAACCCATACCCATTAGCAGTCACTCCCTTTCCCTACATCCTCAGACCTAAAACTTTATCTATTTAAAGTAGATAAATAGGCAACTTTATTTCCACAGATTTGCCTATTCTGGACATTTCATAAAAATTGAATCATACGTTATATAATCTTTTTTGACTGCCTTCTTCACTTAGTAAATTTTCAAGTGTCATCTGTATTGTAGCATATATCAGTGCTATTGCTGTTTAATATTCAATTATATGGATATGCCACATTTTGTTTATCCATTCATTGGTTAATGGGCATTTCAGTTGTTTCTACTTTTTGGCCATTATGAGTAATGTTGCTATGGACATTTATGTACAAGTTTCTGAGTGTGCATGTTTTCTCTTGGGTTTTCCTATCTCTTGGGTATATACCCAGGAGTGAAATTTCTTGGTATTATGGTAACTCTGTGTTGGACAATTTGAGAAATTTTCAGGTTTTCTTCCAATGTGGCTACAGCATATTACATTCTCACCAGCAATTTATGAGAATTCCAATTTCTCCACGTCCTTAGTTACTTGTTATTCTCTTTTTTACTAAAGACACCCTATCTGGTATGTGTATTAGTCAGCCAAAAGGGTGCTGATAAAAAATACTAGAAATCTGTTGGCTTTTACAAAGGGTATTTATTTGGGGTAGAAGCTTACGGTCACAAGGCCATAAAGAGTAAGTTACTTCTCTCACCAAAGTCTGTTGCCATGTGTTGGAGCAAGATGGCTGCTGGTCTCTGTGAGGGTTCAGCCTTTCTCTCCCTCCTAAGGCTCCATGGTCCCAGCTTCTTCCAATTTCAGCTGTAGGCTGGCATAAGGTTCATCTCTCTCTCTGGGGCTCATTTCTTTCTGGGCTTTCTGAGCTGTTCAGGACTCTGGTCTCTTCAGCTGCAAATTATCAGACAAATGGCTCAGCTCTATCCCTGGGGCTCCAGCATACAAAATTAAATTCTCTGTGTCCTCCTTCTCTGTGTATTTACTTCCCTGTCTTTGACTGAGCATCTGTTTATATAGCCCACAAAGGGAGGGGACGGGAACTCAAACTGAGTCACCCTAATGACATGGTCAAATAAAAGCCCTAATCTTGAGTTAATAAAGTAAAAGTGAAACCTCTGAATGTAATACAATCTAATACTCCCAGAGGAATAGACCAATTTACAAACACAATCCTGTATCTACTTTTAGAATTCGTAAACAATACCAAACTGCCACACGATGATATAGTATTTCATTTTGGCTTAGACTTACATTTTTCTAATCCAATGGTTAATGTTCTTGAGCACCATATCGTATGCTAATTGGCCATTTATAGATCTTCAGAGAAATGGCTATTAAAATCCTTTTCTATTTTTACTTGGGTTATTTGTCTTTTTATTATTTAATTGTAAGTGTTCTTTATATATTCTAGATATCAGTTCTTTAGTAGATATACTATTTACAAATAATTTCTACTGTTCTGTGGGTTGTACTTTTACTTTATTGATGGCATCATTTGCAGCACAAAAGTTTTTAATTTAGACATACAATTAATTTTTTTCTTTTGTTTCTTGTGCTTTTTTTGTATTATATCTAAGAAACCCTTGTCTAATTTATGGCGACAAAAATTTACTCCTATGTTTTCTTCTAAGAGTTTTATTGTTTTAGCTGTCACATTTCAGATAGCGAACAAATTTGAGCTCCTCTTTGTTTATGTTGTAAAGAAGGGGACAACTTCTTTTTTATGTGACTATTCATTTATCCTGGAACCATTTATTGAAGAGACTATTATTTCCCCATTGAATTGTCTTAGCATGGTTGTCAAAATCAATGACCATAAATGTAAAGGTTTATTTATGTACTCACAATTGTATTTCATTTATATATATATACCACACACATATACTCTTATGTCAGTACTACACTGTCTTGATCATTGCTGCTGTGCAGTAGGTGTTGAAATTCAAAAGTAGAAGTCCTCCAAGTCTCCAAGTTTGTGCTTCTGTTTCAAGATTTTTTGTGTACTCTGGGTCTCTTGCATTTCCATGATTTTTGGGATTGGCTTGTCAATTTCTGCAAAAAGGCGAAAGTTGTTTTGGTAGAGATCAGGTTGAATTTTTATATCACATTGGGGAGTATTGGGTCTTAACAATAGTAACTCTCCTGATTAATGACCTTATAATTTCTTTCTATTATATAATCTTCTTTAATTTTTCTACAATATTTTTTAGTTTTCATTGTACAAGTTTTGCACTTCCTTTGTTAAATTTATTCTTATTTCATTCCTTTTGATGCTATTGTATAGGAATTGTTTTCTTAATTTCACTTTTGGATTGTTCATTGCAGATGTATAAAAAGCAATTATTTTTGTATATTGATCTATTTTGCAACCTTGATGAAATCCTTTATTAGTTCTTTTAGTTTTTGTTATCAATTTTATTTAAATGTATTCACAAACCATACAATCCATCTAAAGTGCACAATCAATGGCTTTTGGTATAATCACAGAGTTGTGCAATCATCCCTGCAATCAAGATAAGAACTTTCTTTTACTCCAAAAAAACCTCCTGCCCCTTAGTAGTCACCTCTCAATCCCTTTATCCTTCCCCTGCTGTATTAGTCAGCCAAAAAGGTACTGATGCAAAGTACCAGAAATCTTTTGGTTTATATAAAGGGTATTTATTTGGGATAAAATCTCATAGTTATAAGGCCCTATGGAGTTCAACTCAAGGTTGATTTCTCACCAAAGTCAGTTGCCACGTGTTGAAGCAAGATGGTGGGCAATTTCTCCTGGTTTCTCCTTCCTTCTTCCTCTTAAGGCTCCGTGGGCCCAGCTTATTCTTATCTCAGCTGTAGGTTGCTATAGGGCTCCTCTCTCAGGACTTCTCAGCTGCTCTGTTCTTTTCCCAAGGTCAGCTGTGAACTATCAAGTGAATGGCTCATCTCTCCCCAGGACTCCAGGATCAAAACTAACAAAGTTCTCTCTTTTTCTTCTGTATCTTCTTCTGTGTGTCTTCTTGAGTATCTGTTTCTATCAGCCCACTGTGTCATGCCCTACTGACATGGTCAAATCAAAGCCCCAATCTTGATTTAATCAAGTAAATTTAAAACCTTTGAATTTAATATAATCAAAGGGTATCAAACCCAGAGGAATGGATGAGTTTGTAAACATAATATCTTTTTTGGAATTCATAAATAATATCAAACTACTACACCTGCCATACATAAATGCTAATCTATTTTCATCTCTATAAATTTATTTGTAATTACATTTTGTATAGATAGAGACAAAAAATATGTAGTACTTTGTGTCTGGTTTCTTTCACTTTGCATACTTCCTTTTTTACCATTGTTGGAAGAATATTAATATATTCCTGTATTAGTCAGCCAAAGGGGTGCTGATGTAAAATACCAGAAATCTACTTGCTTTTATAAAGGGTATTTATTTGGGGTAGAAGCTTATAGTTACCAGGCCATAAAACGTAAGTTACTTCCCTCACCAAAGTCTACTTCCATGTGTTGGATGGAGCAATATGGCTGCCAATATCTGCGAGGGTTCAGGCTTCCTGGGTTGCTCTCTTCCTGGGGCTTGTTTATCTCTGGGCTCAGCTGCCCTGCTGTCTCCACAAGGCCAGCTGTAGACTATAAGGTTCTCTAGGCTTTTCTCTCTCCCCGGGGATCTATTCTCTCTGGGCTCAGCTGCTCTGCTCCTCTGTGTGCTTACTTCCCATACTCCAGCTCAAAACTCCAATCTCCTTTCTTTGTGGTGCAGTTTCTCTGTGAGTCCTCACCCAACAAGGGGGCAGGGTGCAACATCCTACTCACGTGGCCCAATCAAAGCTTTAATCATTATTTGATCAAGTAAAAGTGAAATCTTTGAATCCAATATAATCTAATATGCCCAGACCAGTTCACAAACAAAATCCAATATCTATTTTTGGAATTCATAAATAATGCTGAACTGTTACAATCACTATTCCCTACAGTCTATGTTTGATATAGTTGCATTTTTGCCAAAATATCACCGTTATTAACATCTTTTTTTTCCAATAAAGTAAAAATAAAAATTTTCACAATACATACCAATATTTGTAAAATGATATATAAATACATATGCATATATGTGCATTTGTTTACATAAATGTTATTTGTTATATGTATATATATATTATTATTTTTAAGGTGCTTAGATTACCTAAATATTACTCAGAAATTACAGGGATTCCCATGTTCCCCACCTCCCATACCTCCAACAATATCCCACACCACCATTCCTCATCTGTGTGGCACAACACCCGCAATGGATATACACATCCTGAGGCTTTGCCACTGAGCATAGACCACAGTTCACGTCATAGACCACACTCTCCCACACAGTTCTGCATGGTATATTCTGATGGAAAATGGCCTACATCTGTCGCCGCCACGCCACTCAGGACAACCCCCAAAGTCCCAAAAAAGCCCCTGTATTTCAACTGCCCCTCCTCTCCCTGCCCAAAAACGTCCAGTGGCCACTGGCTCCACCTCACTGTTACAATTTCTTACATTGCTTGAATCACAATATGTCTACAACAGAACACTACCAAGTCCACTCTAGTCCACAGATCCTCCCCCAATCCGGAAGGGACTGGGATGGTGATGTCCACTCCAACTCCAAGTGAGAGAGGGCTTATATCCCGTGGATACGGTGGATGGGATTATCTTGCCTGCAGCTGCAGGCCCTCTCCATTCCCTGAGATGGCCGTTGCCCATCGTTGTCTCCTCGCCAGGGTACTTGGATGAGTCCATTGAGCTGTAGGGTAGGAGTTGCAGCTCCACTGAGATTCCAGGCACAGCTGGCACTTAGGTAGGCCAGAGGCTTCAGTCTCTGGAAGTACACTTAACAACTCCAGCATCGCATATAGGTTTGAATAGAAGGGACTGATGGACCATGTACAGGGATGACTTATTTGAGTCCAACTCTGTCACTCTCAGGAGCACAGATTCCAATGAAGAGCCCACTAATTAGGCATCAATCTCTGGGGCTATCCACACTTATATAGGACCTGGGTGTCTCCAGAGCCCTCAGGGGTCCCTCTGTGTGGGGTGATATCCACTTTGGTGTTTTATGAGATCCTACTGAGGTGTGCATAAGCATTACTTCTGGGATGACCTCCCGACTCTCTTTGAAGTCTCTTAGCCACATGAACTCATTTCTTTTTACCTTTTCCCCCTTTTATTCAAGGTCTTTTTCCAATTGTGTTGCCCATTGGCACTTGGTATTAATCCCTTGTTGTCAGGGAGGCTCATCCCCGGGAGTCATGTCCCACGTTGGGGGGAAGGTAATGCATTCAGATGCTGAGTTTGGCTTAGAGAGAGGCCACATTTGAGCAACAAGGAGGCTCTCAGGTGGTAACCTTTAGGCACCCCATAACAGTAGGCTAAGTTTCAATTAGAAGAGCAAATACTCATAAGGCTAGTCCTCAATAACAAGAACCCATCAGTGGGCCATCCTCTTTTGCCAGACACTGCCTCTGCACTCAGGAGACTGTTGCTGCTCCCTTGGGGAATGTGGCAGAGCTCTCCAGGCTGGGAATTCAGATTCCCTCATTTATTGAGTAATTGTCTACCCACCATGACCATGCCCCATCCCTTGATCATTTGAACAATTTTATATATCTTTCATGTATATTCAGATGGACTTACTCCCATGAATCCCCCATCCCAGACACCCCCCACCAAAGATCCTCTTCAGCCCCCCTTGTAACCCTTCTGTGATCTAAACCTTCCTTGAATATGAAGCCCATATAATAACAAAATACAGTTAAAAGGAAACAGAAATAATAATGATAATTTTAAATGCAAGAGATAAGTACAAGGAAACTCAGAAGAAAAAAAGAAACTAAACTAAAAATAAAATACAATTAGCGGATTGGGACATTAGAAAAAATGGGATAAAAACAAAAAAAAAATCATTTTTTAAAAGAAATTATTCTTTTTTCCTTTTATCACTGTATTATCGGATGTCCAGTGTATTGTGACACCTTCCCCCTCTCATTCCCCAGTGTGTCCCAAATTTCAATTTAATTTTCAAAGAAGTTTTAGGTCACAGCAAAGTCACACACGAAATACTAGAGACTCCCACATACCCAACCTCCCTCCCCCTTCCCCACCCCATATTAAAACCTTTATTTTTTTTATGGATGTTAGCATTGTTATAACTGTTATACAGATAGTAAAATATAGTTACTAAAATTTTTCAATGGTTTACAGTATAGTTTACAATTTAGACTGTACAGTTTAATAATTTTTGATGATATTTACCATGTCCTGTATCCATTAATGTAAGGTAATGAAGAATATTTCCCATGACCACTACATACCCCATTTCATCTTTTCTGTTCCTTCCTCCCCACCCCCTGGGGCATATGACTCTTCCCTGTCTTGGCTCATGGGATGACAAGATTCATAGTTACATGCCCTGGGTATTCTAACCTGCCCTTCCTAATCTACCCACCTGTTAATCTTGCACCACTGAACCCACTAAAATCTTTACCCACCTGCCCTATCCTTCAATATATAACTGTACTCTTTCAAATTACCATAGATAATGTTCATATGGGTGATGGCTCACAACCTATCCTTCTCTCTCTCTCCCTTGTTAGCCTATCTTTCAGGCAGTGGTTCTCAGAGACTGTTAACTTTCCTCAATTCAAATCAATGAGGTCATAAACTGTTCATCCTTCACTGCCTGGCTTGCTTCACTCAACATAAGGTCTTAAAGATTCATCCATGTTATTCTATGTGTTAGCACTTTATTCCTTCTAACAGCTGAGTAATATTCCATTGTATGTATGTACCACATTTTGCTTATCCATTCATCTGTTGATGGGCACCAGGGCTGATTCCAACTTTTGGCAGTTGTGAACAATGCCGCTATGAACATTGGTGTGCATATATCTGTTCGGTCTTTGTTTTCAATTCTTCTGGGTATATACCCAATAGTGGAATTGCTGGATCATATGGAAGATCTATTCTTAGTTTTCTGAGGAATAGCTAAACTGTCCTCCACAGTGGCTGGACCATTCCACAATCCTACCAGCAGTTGGATGAGGGTTCCTATTCCTCAACATCCGCTCCAACACTTATATTCTGCTGTTTTTTTAATACCTGCCATTCTGATGGGTGTAAGATGGTATCTCATTGTGGTTTTGATTTGCATTTCCCTAATAGCTAGCGATGTCAAGCATTTTTTTCCTGTGTTTTTTAGCCATTTGTATTTCTTCCTTGGAGAAGTGTCTTTTCAGGTCACTTGCCCATTTTTTAAATGGGTTGTTTGTCTTATTATTTTCGAGATGTAGGATTTCTTTATATATGCAGGATATTAGGATCCTATCAGATATATGATTGCCAAATATTTTCTCCCATTGGGTAGGCTGCATTTTTATTTTCTTAATAACATCCTTTGAGGTGCAGAAGTTTTTAATTTTCATGAAATCCCATTTATCTATTTTTTCTCTTGCTGCTCGTGCTTTGGGTGTGAAGTTCATGAAACCATTTCCTATTACAAGGTCCTGTAGATGCTTCCCTACATTATCTTCCAAGGTCTTTATGGTTTTGGCTCTTATATTTAGATCTTTGATCCATCTGGAGTTGATTTTTGTATAAGGTGTAAGATGGTATTCTTCTCTCATTCTTTTGGATATGGATATCCAGTTCTCCAAGCACCACTTGTTAAAGAGGCCATTCTCTCCCAACTGAGTGGGCTTGGTGGCCTTGTCGAATATCAAATGACGGTATATGCAAGGGTCTATATCAGAACTCTCAATTCAGTTCCATTGGTCAGTAGGTCTATCCTTTTGCCAATATCATACGGTTTTGATCACTGTAGCTTTGTAATATGTTTTAAAGTCAGGTAATGTGATACCTCCAACTTCATTTTTCTTTTTCAATATGTCTTTGGCAATTCGGGGTCTCTTACCTCTCCAAATATATTTTGTGTTTAGTTTTTCCAGTTCCTTAAAAAATACAGTGTTGATTTTTATAGGGATTGCATTAAATCTGTAGATTAGTTTGGGTAGGATAGACATCTTGATGATGTTTAGTCTTCCTATCCGTAAACAGGGAATATTTTTCTGTTTATTTAAGTCTTCTTTGATTTCCTTTAACTGTGTTGTGTAGTTTTCTGTATATAAGTCTTTACATCTTTAGTTAAATTTATTCCTAGTTATTTGATTCTTTTAGTTACTATTGTAAATGGTATTTTTTTCTTGATTTCTTCCTCAGATTGCTTGTTATTGGTGTACAGAAATGCTACTGATTTTTGAGCATTGATCTTGTAGCCTGCAACATTACTGAAGTCATTTATAAGTTCTAGAAGCTTTGTTGTAGATTTCTCAGGGCTTTCTATGTATAAGATCATGTCGTCTGCATATAATGAAATTTTCACTTCTTCCTTTCCAATCTGGATGCCTTTTATGTCCTGTTCTTGCCTCAGTGCTCAGGCAAGTACTTCTAAGACAATGTTAAATAGGAGTGGTGATAGTGGGCATCCTTGTCTTGTTTCCGATCTCAGAGGGAAGGCTTTTAGGATTCCACCATTAAAAATGATGTTGGCTTAGGGTTTTTCATATATACCCTTTATCATATTCAGAAAGTTTCCTTCTATTCCTATCTTTTGTAGTATTTTTATCAGGAAAGAGTGCTGTATTTTGTCAAATGCTTTTTCTGCATCTATACAGATGATCATGTGATTTTTTTTCTTTCAATCTGTTTATGTGGTGTATTACATTGATTGATTTTCTTATATTGAACCATCTTTGCATACCCGGGATGAAACCCACTTGATCATGGTGTATAATCTTTTTGATATGTTGTTGAATGTGATTAGCAAATATTTTGTTGAGGATTTTTAGCATCTAGGTTCATTAGAGAAATTGGTCTGTAATTTTCCTTTCTTGTGGTATCTTTGTTTGGTTTTGGTATTAGGGTACTGTTAGTATTATAGAAAGAGTTAGGCAATATTCCTTCTACTTCTATTTTTTGGAAGAGCTTAAGCAGAATTGGTGTTAGCTCTTTCCAGAATGTTTGGTAGAATTCAGCTGTGAAGCCATCTGGTCCTGGGCTCTTCTTAGTTGGGAGGTTTTTGATAACTGAGTCTATTTCTTTACCTGTAATTGGACTGTTGAGTTCATCAATTTCTTCTTTCATCAATGTAGGCTGTTTGTGAGTTTCTAGAAACTTGTCCATTTCCTCTAAATTCTCCTTGTTGGCATATAATTTTTCAAAGTATCCTCTTATGATACACTTTATTTCGGTGGGGTCAGTAGTGATATCCCCTTGCTCATTCCTTATTTTGTGTATTTGAATCTGTTCTCTCTTTTTCTTTGTTAGTCTGGCTAAGGGTTTGTCAATTTTATTGATATTCTTGAAGAACCAGCTTTTGGTTTTGTTTATTGTTTCTAGTGCTTTCTTATTCTCTATTTCATTTAGTTCTGCTCGAATCTTTGTTATTTCCTTCTTTCTACTTCCTTTTGGTTTAGTTTGTTGTTGTTTTTCCAGTTCTTCCAAGTGTACAGTTAGGTCTTCAATTTTATCTCTTTCTTCTTTTTTAACATATGCATTTATGGCTATGAACTTCCCTCTCAGGACTGCTTTCGCTGCATCCCATAGGTTTTGATATGTTGTGTTGTCATTTTCATTAGTTTCAAGGTAGTTGCTGATTTCTTTTGAGATTTCCTCCTTGACCCACTGTTTTTCTAAGAGTGTGTTGTTTAACTTCCATATCCTTGTGCCTACCCTGTTTCTCTGGCCCTTAGTGATTTCCAATTTCATTCCGTTGTGGTCAGAGAAATTACTTTGTATAATCTCAATCTTTCTGAATTCATTGAGAGTTGTTCTGTGGCCTAGCATGTGGTTTATCTTGGAGTATGTTCCATGTGCACTTGAGAAGAATGTAAATCGTGCTGTATTTGGGTGTAGTGTTCTGTACATGTCTATTAAGTCCAGGTCCTCTAATGTATTGTTGAGAGCCTTTGTTTCTTTAGTGATTCTCTGTCTAGATGTTCTGTCTAATGATGATAATGGTGTGTTAAAGTCCCCTGCTATAATTGTAGAGGCATTTATTTCTCCACTTAGTTTTTCCAGGGTTTGCTTCATGTATTTAGAGGCACCCTGATTAGGTGCATAAATGTTTATGATTGTTCTCTCTTCTTGGAGATTACCCCTTTTACTAATATATAGTGTCCATCTTTGTCTCTTATGATAGTTTTGCATTTGAAGTCTATTTTGTCTGATATTAGAATAGCTACTCCTGCCCGTTTTTGGCTATTGTTAGCTTGTAAAATGGTTTTCCAGCCATACACTTTAAGCCTCCTTGAATCCCTGGGTCAAAGGTGGGTTTCTTGTAGACAGCCTATAGATGGATCATATTTCCTTATCCATTCTGCCAATCTGTGTCTCTTGGTAGGTGAATTTAGTCCATTAACATTCAGTGTTATTACTTGCAATGAATTTCTTACTTCAGCCAATTTTCTTTGGATTAATGTATGTCATATGTTGTTTTGTTTTTGTTTTTTGTCTTGTTAGTTGCTTTTAAACTCTCCTCCAACTCTCTCTCCCTTGTTTTTTCCTTTCAACTTGTAGAACTTCCTTTAGTGTTTCTTGAAGTGCAGGTTTCTTATTGACATACTCTCTTAATTTCTGTTTATCTGTGAATATTTTAAACTCTCCATCATTTTTGAATGCCAGTTTT
>JAQZBX010064324.1:0-16517 GCA_029593785.1 Cabassous unicinctus
AGTTTGGGTAGGAAAGACATCATAATGATGTTTAGTCTTCCAATCCATGAACATGGAAAATTCTTCCATTTATTTAGGTCCCCTTTGATTTCTTTTAACAATGTTGTGTAGTTTTCTGGGTACAAGTCCTTTACATCTTTAGTTAAGTTTATTCCTAGATATTTGATTCTTTTAGTTGCTCTTGTAAATGAAATTTTTTTCTTGATTTCCTCCTCAGATTGCTCATTATTACTGTACAGAAATGCTACTGATTTTTGCATGTTGGTCTTATATCCTGCACTTTACTGAAGTCATTTATCAGCTCTAGAAGCTTTGTTGTAGATTTTCCAGGGCTTTCTATATATAGGATCAGGTCATCTGCAAATAGTGAAATTTTTACTTGCTCTTTTCCAATTTGGATGATTTTTATTTATTTTTCTTGCCTAAATGTTCTAGCAAGTACTTCTAACACAATGTTAAATAAAAGTTGTGACATTGGATATCCTGGCCTTGCTCCAGATCTTAGAGGGAAAGGCTTTGGCATTTCACCATTGAATATGATGTCAGCTGTGGGTTTTTCATATATACTTTTTATCATGTTGAGGAAGTTACCATCTATTCCTATATTTTCAAGAGTTTTTTTTTTAATCAAGAAAAGATGTTGGATTTTGTCAAATGCTTTTTCTGCATCAATAGAGATGATCATGTAGATTTTTCTTTGATCTGTTAACTTGATGTATTACATTGATTGATTTTCTTATCTTGAACCATCCTTGTATACTGTGGCAGTTTGATATTGTTTATGAATTTCAAAAATCCGTGTTGAATTGTGTTTGTAAACTGGTCTGTCCCTCTGGGCATATTAGATTGTATTAGATCCAGAGGTTTCACTTTTACTTTATTAAATCAAGATTAGGGCTTTTATTTGATCACATCATTAGGGCAACTTGATTTGGATCTCTGCCCCTCTTTTGTGGGCTGTATAAATGAATGCTCCATCACAGACAAGGAAGTAAATACACAGAGAAGAACACAGAGTTTAGTTTTGGATGCTGGAGTCTGGCAGAGAGAGCCTAATATTCTCCTGATAGTTTGCAGCTGAAGAGTCAGAGCCCTGAACAGCTGAGAAAGCTGAGAGAAAAAAATGAGCCCCATAGAGAGAGATGAACCTTCTGCTAGCCTACAGCTGAGATCAAAGAAGCGGGGACAATGAAACCTTTGGAGGAAGAGGAAGGCTGAACTCTCTCAGAGACCAGCAGCCATCTTGTTCAACACATGGCAACAGACTTTGGTGGGGGAAGTAATTTACTCTTTATGGTCTGGTAACTGTAAGCTTCTACCCCAAATAAATACCCTTTATAAAAGCCAACAGATTTCTGGTATTTTGCATTACCACCCCTTTGGCTGACTAATACACATACCAAGGATGAAACCCACTTGATCATAGTGTATAATTCATATGATATATTGCTGAATACAATTAGCAAGTATTTTGTTGAGGACTTTAGCACCCAGGTTCATTAGAGAGATTGGCCTCTAGTTTTCTTTTCTTGTGGCATCTTTATTTGGCTTTGGTATTAGGGTTTTGCTGGCATCATAGAATGAGTTAGGCAATGTTCCCTCTATTTCTATTTTGTGGAAGAGTTTAAGCAGGATTGGTGGTAGTTCTTTCCCAATTGATTGGTAGAATACACCTGTGAAGTCATCTGGTCCTGGGATTTTCTGATTTGGGAGGCTTTTGATGACTAATTCAATCTCATTACTTGTGATTCTTGTGTTGAGTTCATCATTTTCTTCTTTCTTCAGTGTGGGGTGCTTGTGTGTTTCTAGAAATTTGTCCATTTCCTCAAAGTTACCCATTTTGTTGGCATACAAGTTTTCAATGTATAAACTTGTGAATCCCTATTTCTGTGGGGTCAATGGTGATAACCACTGTCATTTTTATTTTATTTATTTGTATCTTTTCTTTTTTTCTTTTTTAGTCCAGCTAAGGGTTTGCCAATTTTATTAATCTTCTCAATGAATCAGGTTTTGTTTTGTTAATCTTTTTCTCGTGTTTTGTAATTGTCAATTTCAGGTAGTTCTGCTCTAATCTTTGTTATTTTCTTCTTTCTGCTTCCTTTGGGATTAGTTTGTTGTTCTTTTTTTAGTTCCTCCATGTGTGCAGTTAGGTCTTTGATTTTAGCTCTTTCTTCTTTTAAATATATAGGCATTTAATGCCGTTAATTTTCCTTTCAGCACAGTTTTTGCTGCTTCACAAGGTTTTTTTAAAATTTTAATATACTGTTTATTTATTGGAGGAAATACTATTTAATGGAAAAGATGTGACTAGTAACAAATAGAATCCAAGTCTATGTCTGGTTCTGCCAATGACTGGCTTTGACTTTGGGCAAATCATCTCACCACTGTTGCTCTTTATCTGTAAAAACTGGACTTCATGCCTATGGGAGTTGCATAGCTAATCAGTGCCTGGAAAATGAGTAGTGGCAGATGCTAAAAAGTGCGGAGCCTTAAAAACAAAACCATCCCATCCCCCATTTGTATTCAATAGAGGTTGGGGTTTATTATTTAACATTCGTTGGCCAACAGTATATTAAGTCCAGCGTGGTAATCACCGTCCAGTAGGGCTTTTTATTTTTAATTTTTAATTTTAAATCTAGGATTTTGGAGTTTATTTTTTCTTTATTTTGGTTCAGGGTATATTAGAATACAGTATTATACCCTCATAAAAATATTGTTTTAAGTTGCAAACTATCAATAAAAAATCTAAATAAGACTTCGCAAAAAAAAAAAAAATTGTCCTCTCCCGCCCCGCCAAGAAATCTCTCAAAACAGGAATTTTGTTTTTTGTTTTTTGTGTTTTTTTTTTCATCCCTGCAGATCTCCATGTTACAGTCTTTGGAGGTGGAATAGGCATAAAATACTTTCACTAATAAAATATGACAAACTGCCAGATTATAAATGGCTGATTCCCAGTGGCTGCCCTGCTGCACATAGCAGAAAAGTAAATGTCATCATCCCCCTTAGAACAAAATAATTTAGGAATAAAAAACATTTGAGAGAAGGAGCAGTAATAAATAAAGGTGACTGAAGGACCCTCTCCCCCACCCTTTCACAAAGCGAGTGTGGGACTAAGTATGGCTAATAAAGTGGTTCATGGGTAGATCTTTGGAAAGGGGGCAAGGGGAGGTGGGGCTTGCAAGTTGAATTCTACCTGAGGTTGCATCTTCTGTTTCCTGGTCCAAGCATCCAATTGCAGTGCTTCCCCATTGCTTCTTCTCACTCTTGCCCTCGCGTTTTTTTTTGTTTTTTTTTTCCCTCCTTAAAAACCGCTGTTTGCACTGGAGGGAGTTGGGGCTGCTCCGGATCCCCATTGCAATTTCTACAAGAGGGAGAGGGAGTTGGGCTTGGGCCGCGGAGTTGGGCCTCGGCTGCACGGGAGCCGGGCTGCAGCGCTGCACCCGCCCATAATTGCGGCGGCACCGGAGTTTGGCTACCGCCGCTGGGTGCTCGGCCCCCTCACCGCCGCCGCCTCTTCCGCTGCACTGGCGCTTGGCTGCTGCTGTCCTAAGTCACTCAAGTTTAGCTTCACTCTACATCCGAGTTTTCCCCTAGGCACTGGCGCTTGCAGCACACCCCTTGCTTAGGCAAAGTGAAATAAATTCGCCGCACCGACACGTCGAGCAGTCCACCACCCGTGCTGCCGAGAACCGCCACGGGCCCCCGCCGTGCCCTGCCACCCTGGTTGACGCCCAGGCATCCTGGAGCCACGGGAGGAGGTGCAGGGGGCCCAGGCGGACCACTGTACAACTAGGTTCGGTAAACCCCTCCTTTCCCACCTGCCCCTCTACCCGAGCCTCCCTCCCTGCTTCGTCCCAGGCTCTCAGGAGCAGTGGGTGCGCGCATGGCGGATGGCACCAGGACCCATAGTTTTGATGTGTTGTGTTCTCATTTTCATTTGATTCAAGGTAGTTACTGATTTCCTTTGCTATGTCCTCCTTGACCAAATGATTGTCTAAGAGTGTATGGTTTAACTTCCATATCTTTGTGTGTATTCTGGTTCTCTGCGCCTTATTAAATTCCAGCTTCATGCTGTTGTAGTTGGAAAAATTACTTTGTGTAATTTCAATTTTTCTAAATTTGTTGAGACTTCTGTGACCTAGCATGTTGTCTATTCTGGAGAATGATCTATGTGCACTTGAGAAGAATGTATATCCTGCTGTATTTTTGTATAATATTCTGTATATGTATGCCTATTTGGTCTGGATCCTCTAATGTATTATTCCAGATCTCTATTACTTTATTGACCCTCTGTCAATATGTTCTGTCTGATGGTGATAATGGTGTACTAAACTCCCCCACTATAATTGTAGGGCATCTATTTCTCCACTTAGAGTTTTTTTTTGTTTGTTTGTTTTGTTTTTAGGTTTTGACAAACTATATGATGGCCTGTAACTGTCAGTGCATTATCCTGCTGAACAATTCCCATGTCTCAAAAATGTCCCATGTTACACTTATTTTTCCCTTTCCCTCCCCTCAGAATCTCTCATGACCACTACCCTCATATCAGTGTTACAAGTTTGTCCATTACTAGAAAAATATGTCTATGTTAATGCATTGTTGCAGTCCCCACCTTAACTTTGTTCATTCCTCAATCTTGAGTATTTGGGGATGATGTTGCTCACTCTACTTCCAATTGAGAGAAGGCTTAGATCCCATTGGGGCAGAAGGATGGAACGGTCTTGCTGGCAGTTGTAGATATTCTTTGTTTTTAGGGCTGTGAGTTGTCCATCATTATCCTTTTGTTAGTTGTCCTGGGTGAATCCAATGAACTGGAGAGTAGGTGTTGCCTGCAACTCTGCTGAGATTCAGATCTTCTACATAGAAACTACTGAAAATTTCACATCGAAGTTACTAGAACAAAGAGACAAGTTCATCAATTTGGTTGGATGAAATATTAATACACAAAAACCAGCAGTATTTCAATACATACTAATGAGCAATGTGAGGAGGAATCAGTAAAAATAATTTCATTTACAATAGTGACTAAAAAACTCAAATATTTAGAAATAAACTTAACCAAAGACATATGGGATATGCATTTAGAAAACAACAAAACATGGCTAAAAGAAGTAAGAGTAGACCTAAATAATTGGAAGGCCATTCCTCATTTATTGTTTGGAAGCTTACATATCATTAAGGTGTGTTATCCACCCAAACTCATTTACAGATTCAAATGCAATCCTAAAAAATAATCACAACAGTCTTTTTTGCAGAACTGTCAAAGCAAATTATCAAATTTATTTGGAAAAGTAAGGGGATAGGAATAGCCAAAAATATATTTTAAAAAGATCGAAGTTGGAGGTCTCTTAATTCCTGACTTAGCTACATTGGTAAAAAACAACAACAAGGTACTGGCATAAAGGTAGACATATTGACCAGTGGAATCTAATTCAGTACTCACAAATAGGTCCTCATCTACTGCTCAGTTGTTTTGAAAGGCTCTCAAAAACACCAGTGGGAGTAGAATAGTCTATTCAAAAAATGGAGCTCGGAGAACTGGGTAGCCATAAATAAAACAAAGAACAAGGACCCTTGTCTCACAACTTATACAAAAAGTAACTTAAAATAGATCAAGGACCTTAATATAAAAACTAGTACCAGAAATCTCCTAGAAGAAAACAAAGTGAAACACCATCAAGAACTTGTGGTATGTGCTGGTTTATTAAACTTACACCCAAAAGATTAGCAATGAAAGAAAAAAGATAATTGGGACTTCATCAAAGTTAAACACTTTTGTGCTTCAAATGAATTTGAAAAGGTAGCCTACTCTATGGGAGAAAATTTTTGGAAATCACATATAAGATAATGGTTTGATCTCAAAGTTTTATAAACATATCATACAACTCAATGATAAAAGGACAGGAGAAGAGGAGTGGATGTGGCTTAAGTGGTTGAGCTCCTGCTTCCCACATGGGAGGTCCCAGGTTCAATGTCCAGTGCCTCCTGAAAATAAAAACAACAACAACAAGCAAACAAATGACAAACTAACTCGGGGTAAAAAAATGTGGCTCAGTGGTTGAGTGCAGTCTTCCCACATACGAGGTCCCAGATTCAATCCCCAGCCCCACTACCTAAAAAAAAAAGAGAGAAAGAGAAAGACAAGGGAGATGTTAAATAGGAATCCCCTATACTTTCAATGGACCATTTCTGTAATATAAAATATATATAAAGATTATTATTTCATAAAAATGAAAAGACACGCAATCCAGTTTAAAAGTGGGCAAATAATTAAACAGATATTTTTCCAAAGAAGAAATAAGAGTGTCCAAAAAATAAATGAAATGATGGTCAACATCATTAGCAATTACGGAAATGCAGATCAAAACTACAATGATATACCATTTCACACCTTACAGACTGGCCATTATTAACAAGACAGAAAACTACAAGTTCTGGAGAGGATGTAGAGAAATAGGAATATTCTTTCACTGTTGGTGGGAAGATAAAATTGTGAAGCCTCTGTGGAAGTGAGTTTGGCAGTTGCTCAAGAAGCTAAATATTAAACTGCCATATGATGCAGCCATCCCGTTTCCAGGAATACATTCAGGAGAACTGAATGTATGGGTATGAACAGACATTTGCACACCAATATTCATAGTGACATTATTCACAATTGCTAAAAAATAGAATCAACCCATGTTCATCAACCAATGAACTGATAACAAAATGTGGTATATACATATGATGGTATGTACATTCACTGCAAGAAGAAATGAAGACAGGATGCATAGGACAACATGGATGAAACTTGAGGACATTATGTTGAGTGAAGTAAGCCAGACACAAAAGGGCATATATTGTGTGTCTCACTAATATGAAGTAAATATGATGAGTAAACTCATGGGGTTAAACTGTAAAGTATAGGTACTAGGAGAGAGAATGAAGGTAGAGAAGAGGGAGCTGACACTGAATGTTTGTAGAATGTAATTAATAAGGTGGTCTGTAATTGTGTATAAGTGGATAGAATTGATGGCAACACATTTTAGTGAGTATAACTAACACTGCCAATTTATAAATGTAAATATGGGTGAAAGGGGTAGTCTAAGAAGTTAACGTCAGCTGAAAGAATGCTACAGTATAATCTAGGGACTGTATAACAGTGATTTCAGTGATGGATGATGATTGGGATTAATATTACAAATATAAGAATGTTCCTCTATTACAAGGTGTTAAGAATATTGAGATACATTGAAAAATACAACTAATGTAACATATAGACAACAGGTAACAGTAATTTTGTAATATTTTTACAACAATGGCAAAGAAGATATTATATCATTGCCAAGGGTTAAAAATGGGGGAATATAAGGGAAATGGGGTTTATCTTTTTGGAGTACTTCTGAAATTGTGTGAGCTGTTGACAGCACAACTCTGTGATGAAACTGAAAGCTATTGATTGTTCACTTTGGTTGGATTGTACAGAGGAGAGTACCATATAATCCAGTAAACCCCATAGTGAATGATGGACCGTGGTTAACAGCACAAATATGAGATCATTGTCTCATGAACAATAATAAATATACAATACTAAGACATGATGTTAATAAATAATAGTATGGTTTGTGGGAAAATACACAAAATATAAGCTATGGACTATAGATCACAATAATATTATGATGACATTCTTCCATCATTTGTAATAAATGTGTCACAGTAATGTAAGATGTTGTGGTGAGACAGTGTGTGAAATCTTGTATGATATGCATGATTATTATTTGAAAATAGTCAAATGCAAGGTAAAAAAAAATAAGGCAGTGAGAAGCACATTTACAAGAGGGCTTTCTAGGTTTTAGAGATGCCTTAATAAAGAGGAGCTGGAGGACAGGAATGGTTTATTAATTCAGTGGGCCCAGAGTTTTGGGAGATGCACTAATCACCTGATAATTGCAGCATTTCTCTTTAGAATTCAAGATTCCTTTTTTGGTGGGGCATATGGGAATCCCCTATATAGTCTCTGTAACATTTATGTAATTGAAGTATCTTTTAAAAAATAAAAAAAGTGGAAAAAATGCCAGCCATGAATTCTTATATTTTTAATAATGTTCATAGTACTGGGAACCATGTAAAACACAACACAGACATGCAATAAAACTGAATTATGTTCAAATGTCTGATATAGAGTGATTGGAAATATTGTCATTAGTTTGGCTTATGTTTCCTTTAAATATCTCCTTCTAATGCTCAATGACTTTTGTTTAAGTCCTATGTCTCATTTGTAGAAATCCTTTTAAAAGAACATCATAAGTTTATTACCCATTTGAATATTTTTCTGTGATACTTATTATCATTTTTCCCTCTAGAATTGTGAATATTTTAAATGGCTACATACAAGGAAGTCATCAGAATATGTTGATTAAAAATTGTACTACTTTGAGAGCAGAAAGAAAAAGATTCATTTTTTACATTGTCTTTAATCATTATCTTCAAACAACTGGACTCAACATTTGTAAGTTCACATTCAATAGTTAACTAACACACTCTATATTTTACATTGAAAATAAATCACAGACATCCAATGAACCTCCCCATTACCTCAACCTGAACTTGACCAATGTCTTTTCCGTCTCACTTTGGCCATGGCATTTTCATCACTGGCAGCTTTCAAAGGCATATCACTTAAATACTTACCTCTCTTCTCTTTCCATTACAAATTATTCCTTTCAGTTTGTGCCTCACACTAGCATTTTAAAAGTTTAGTGTTGGTGTCCAGCACTATTTAGTGTCATTGTCAAGTTAAATTTATAAAAAGCTAATTTTTACCTCGTGACATACATATAACCCTTTTGGGGAGAGCAGACCATAGCAACTCATCCTAGCAAACATATGCAAGCCTTGGGATTTTCTTCTCTGTAAGCAAGAATTTATACAAGTTCCCCTCCAAGTCCATCAGCCCCTAAAGGCCAGAACACAGAATTCCACATCTGGGCAACCTTATGTGACCATGTGGTGAGAAATGGGTGCACCTGGTTCTGGATGGTGAATACCCTTTCCCACAACTGGTCAGCTCACATATCCAACCTTTAACAAGAAGTACCTGATTTGTCCTGTTAATCTTTACCATTCTATTTCTGTTGATTTTCATATTACTTACTGTGATGGAGAGGCTAATGTGTCAACTAGGCCACGTAATGGTGCCTCTTGTTTAGTCAAGAAAACACTAGGCTAATTGTAATACAAGGGCATGTCATGGAATTTAATCATCAATGAATTGATTGCATATTTGGATGATTACATTTACAATCAACTGAGTAGATTGCCTTCATCAATAAGTGATATCTCATCCAATCAGTTGAAGGCATTAAAATGAGAAGGGATTTCAGCAGTCAGAGAGAGAATTCCCATCTCTACTTCAGACAGACAGCCAGACAGTCTCCTGGAGAACTAATTGAGATCCTTCTTCATTGGAGTCAAATACAGCTTGGTACCAGGAGTGGCTCTTGAGAAACAGAATCTTAAAAGTGGCATTTGTGAATTAGTTCTGTGATTTTTGCAATTCACTCTCTACTTAGATTAGATTCAATGGCCCTAATGACTCCAATAATCAAGAATCCATTGACAGTCCATGGTGTGAGTTGGTAATAGAGATACACAAAATATCACCACTAGATATGACTACTTCCATGCTCATAAGAGGCAAGGCTCTTGATGAGAGGGTTTTGACATCTTAAGAGAGATTTGTGGAGTTAAAAGGTACAATGATGTTGGCTGGCTATTCCTAATGCACTGAATACAGTTAAAGAAAGAGAAGAACTGAAGGCTTCAAATTTCTGATGTGAGTGCTGCATGAATAATGTGAAAGTTCCTATGTGTGCCCTGAAAGGAAAATCTTATTTTGTGCAGCTGCAGCCTTGAGATCTTTGAAAACCAGATTCAGAGTTTGATTGTGCAAGTAGCAGAGTTACAATGGAAACTAAAATTTCAGCCTTGGTGTTGTCTGCTCTTAAAGTGAGGGCATTGATAGGAAAGGAGTGGAATCCTGAGGATTGGGATGGAGACATATGGACTGAGGATTCTGCTGATGCTTTCCCAGATAAACCTGTAATGATCTGCATTGAGGAGAGTACCACATGACTTCGCCCCACCTTGAAGAAACAACCACACAAATTCAAGCCCGCATGACCCAACCTCACCAACTTGTCCTGAGAAGCCTGCCTTTTCAGTCCACCTGAAAAGATTAATCATGTTTTATCAGAAGAAACCAAATCTAGATGCCCTGAGGTAACTGGCTTGCAAGACACATCTAATACTTCTCCCTACCCATCCTTACCATCCCTCCTTTCTTCAAGACCTAAGCTGAAATAAAGCCACATAAAGCCCCCAAACATGAAGTACAAAGTGTGACCCACAAATAAGTATACTATAATCCAAAAGATCTGCTTGAGTTTTCCAATTTATATAGACAGAAAATCAGGGGAATATGGGAATGGATATTAAAAGTGTGGAATTATGGTGGAAGGAATATAAATTGGGATCAGGCTGAATTAATTGGTATGGGCACACCAAGCAGAGATTCTGGATTCAATGTTGTAGCTTGAGGGGTTAGATAAGTCTCTAACAGTTTGTTCAGGTGGCTGGCTGAAACATGGACCCAAAGTAGGACAACACAGCCTGAGGTTGAGATGCCAGAATTACCCTGGTATGCTGTAGATGAGGAGATCCAAAGACTTAAAGAGATTGGAATGGTAGACTGTGTTTAACATCTAACACCTACCTATCCAGCCTAGGGAAGGTGAGAGGACACATCTTTCACCAGAAATGTGAGGAATATATTTGTGAGACTAATTCCATCTTCCTTGAAGAGATCTGTGGTTGCTCTTCTCTGTAGGTCAGATATTACTGTAGAAACTGCTGTCATGGAACTGTATTCCTTAACCACAATGGGGATGACTGGTCCTGGGTCAAGAGAAGCCAAGGGGTAGCACTTACTCACCATATACAAGGCGGGCTTGGCTACCACAATGAAAAGAAGACTAAAAGCAGCAAACAAAATAGTCTGAGGCAAATAGACTTATGGCATTGGTTAATAGATCATGACGTAAGTATAAGTAAAATAGATGTGCAGTCTATTAAATTCCTACTTGATCTGTATAAGCAGAAGTGCTCTAGATCAAGTGAACAGAAGCCTAAATTAAATTATGGAAACAGAAAGTCACAACCACTTAATCAATCCCCATACTTGAGATGGTTTATAGACACAGAGCACTTGAATGAGAAGGGCAGAACCCCTTGGGAAGGATCTGTCACACACTGAAAACTTTATACTGCTTCTCTTCCTCCCAGTTTTTTCCAAAGAGATCTCCAGTTTTTTTCCAAGTTAACTGTGCATTGGGGAAAAGGAAATGATCAGATATTTTGGGAATTATGAGACACTGACTCAGAAGTGACATTAATTCCAAGAGACCCAAAATGTCACTTTGATACATTCACCAGGGTAGGAGCTTATAGAGGTCAGGTGATTGATAGATTTTTAGCTCAGGTCTGTGTCACAGTGAGTTCAGTGATTCCCTGGGCCCTTTCTGTGGTTTTTTTTTTCCAGTTCAACAATGTTTAATTGGCATAGACATACTCACCAATGGAAAGAATCATCACAGTGGTTTCCTGAATTGTGGCATGAGGGCTAATATGATAGGAAAGGCCAAGTGGAAGTCACCACAACTGCCCCTATCTAGCAAAACAGTAAATCAAAAGCGATACTTGATTCCAGGAGTGAATGCAGAGATCAGTTTTATCATCAAGGATTTGAAGGATGTGGGGACAGGGGGTGATTCCCACCACATCCCCATTCAACTCTCCAACTTGGCCTGTGTAGAAAGCAGATGGACATTGGAGGACTACAGTGGATTATTGTAAACTTACTCAAGTGGTGACTCCAATTGCAGCTACTGTTCCTGATGTATTATTGCTGGAGCAAATCAACACATCCCCTGGTACCTGGTATGCAGCTTTTGATCTGGCAAATTCTTTCTCAATTGCCATTAGTAAGGGCTGCCAGAAACAGTTTGCCTTCAGCTGGCAAGGCCAGCAACATGCCTTAAGTGTCCTACCTCAGGGGTATATCATATCCCCAGCCCTATGTCCAAATATTGCCTGCAGGAAAGTTGATCATCTCTTTCTCCCACAAGACATCACACTGGCCCATTATATGGATGATATGGTGATGATTGAACCTAGAAAGCAAGAAGTAGCAACTTCTCTAGACTTATTGGTAAAGCATTTGCATGAGAGGAGATGTGAGAAAAATCCAACAAAAATACAAAGGCCTTCTACATTGGTGAAATTTCTATGTGTCCAGTGGTGTGGGGCATGTCGAGGTAATCATTCTAAAGTAAACAATAAGTTGTTGCATCTGGCCCCTCCATTGATCAAAAAAGGGGTACAATGCTTAGTTGGGCTCTTCAGATTTTGGAGACAATATTCCTCCTTTGGGTGTGCTACCCAAGCCCATTTATCACATGACTAGAAAATCTGCCAGTTTTGAGTAGAGAAGGGAAAAAGAGGAGGCTCTATGTCAGGTCCAGGTTGCTGTGAAAGTTTCACTGACATGTGGGCCATAGGAATCAGCAGATTGAGTGGTTCTGGAAGAGTCAGTGGCAAATAGAGATGCCATTAAGAGCCTTTGGCAGGCCCCTATAGGAGAACCACAATGCAGACCCTTAGGATTTTGAAGCAAATCTCTGCTGTCCTGTGCAGATAACTACTCCCTTTTTAAGAAACAGACTTTGACCTGCTACTGAGCCTTAGTAGAGAAGGAACACTTAATCATGGGCCACCAAGTTGCCTTTCATGAGCTGTGTTGCCTCTCATGAGCTGGGTATTGACTGGCCCACAAAAGCATAAAGTTGGACATGAACAGCAGCACCCCATGCTAAAGTGGAAGTGGTATATATGAGATAGTGCTTCAGCAGGTCCTGAAGGCACAAGTAATTTATATGAGGAAGTGGCCCAAATGCCCTTGGTCACCACTACTACCAGGTTACCTTCTCTTTCACAGCCAGAGCTAGGGCCTCTTTGGTCATTCTTAAAATCAGTTGACTGAAGAAGAGAAAACTCAGGTCTGGTTTACAGATGGCTCTGCACAATATGCAGACACAACCTGAAAGTGGACAGAGGCCTGCATCCCCCTTCTCACACATTCCAGGTGAAGGACAATCCTCCCAGTGAGCAAACTTGACTGGAAAATTTGTGACAATGGAGACTGAGGAAGAGGTATCTGGATAGACCTTTCTGAGTGAGCAAAAAAGGTGAAAATATTTGTGTCACACAATGCTCACCAGAGAGTGACTTCAGCTGAGGAAGATTTTAATCATCGAGTGGATAAGATGACTTGTTCTGTGGATACCAGTCAGCCTCTTACCAAAGTCACTCCTGTCATTGCCCAATGGGCCCATGAAGAAAGTGGCCATGGAGGTAGGGATGAAGGTTATGCATGGGCTCAGCAACATGTACTTCCCCTCACCAAAGCTGACCTGGCTACAGCTACTGCTGAGTGCCTACTCTGCCATCCCCATATAACCACACTCAGCCCCCAATATGACACCATTACCCAAAGTGATCATTCTGCTACCTGGTGGCAGGTTGATTAAATTGGACCACTTCCTTTATATAATGAGCAATGATTTTTTACAACTGGAAAAGATGCATAGTCTAGATATGGGTTTTCCTTTCTTTAAGCAGTGCTTCTTCCAAAACTACCATCTGTGGACTTACTGAATGTCTTATCCACCACCATAGTATTCCACACAGCATTGCTTCTGATCAAGGATCCATTTCACAGCAAATGATGTCCAAGAATGTGCACATGTAAGTTTAGGGGAAAGATGGCATTGGCTTAGGAGGGTGACTGCGAACAGCTCCCAGATCATGGCAGAGAGTGGACGGGGTGCGGCAAGGGTGTCTGTGCTGTGGGTGTGTGGAGTAAGAAGCTTGGGACATCTATCTGGAGAGATCAATGGTGTGGACTGAACCATAGAGATTCATGAGTTTTAAGCCTGCCTGCGGTGGTTAACACAGTCAGCTGACCCCCACCCTTATGGGGAAAAAAAAAAGCCAGCTGGAAGAGCGACTCCCGTCACTCCAGTAACTGGGTGACACGACCCGGTGGGAGGGGGCATTTTATGAGGGGGGAGCTCTGGTAAGAGAGCTTTATTGTCTGGGGATTTGGCTTCCTGAAGCCCCCTGCAACTTAGACAAACAAAACAGCTGCAGTGAATTGGCACCCGGAGGAGGGGAGGAGTAAATCTTCTAGGGAGTTGAGTAGCCGAGCAGCCCAGATTTAGCCCCCGACCGTGGAGCTGGGAAGAGGGGCAATCCCCAAAAGAGGGAGAGTTCTGACAGAAAGCAGAGAGGGGATATTTTAGCTGTTGATCTGGCTGCCTGGACCGCCTCATAACTTTGGGGAGCAGATAAGCCAGCTTGAAGTAGCGCCAGGCTGAGGGGAGAGGCGAATCTGCAGTTAACCTCATTTACACGCAGCCCGATGATGCAGGGGCTTTGATCCAGAAGGGCAGAGTCTGCCGGACTCTGCCATTTTTAGCGTTCTACACATCAGACTTTTGCGTCCCTGGGGAATGCAGAAATTGGGAAGTGCTTGATTAGTTTCCAGGAGCCCAGTTAGAGACTCTACCGTGAGGGGGCTTGTCTAGAGAAGGACTTATTTTTGGTCCTGTATTATGCCAATAAATAAATAAATAAATAAATAAATAAATAAATAAAATGGTCCCTTTAATAAATGAAAAATAAATTCTTTTTAATTTAGTTTAATAGCCAAAAGCTTCTTCAGGACCTGCATACAAAAACCCTGTGGGGAAATTGTTTGATAAACACAAGCAGGTTGAGAGAATCCAGGGACCCCAGGGAATATTGATCCCCCTTAGCTTTGTTTGACTGCTTGCCAGTGTGATTGCTTGCTTTTTCTCTGTTTATTTGTTGCCTCTTGCTTTTCTTTCCTCTTTCCTCCCCCCTTTCTTCTTTCTTTCATTTTTTAAAAAAATTAGGTGCTCCTAGCTTCTCTCTTCTTTGCTATGCTTCTTCTTCAGTAATTTCCCATTCTCCCTATATATTGATTTTGTATTCCAAATAATATATTGATTTTGTATTCCCTCCTTCATCTTTCTGCCCTCTGCTTTCTGTGGTGGCTATTAAATTTCACATTTTTTCCATACGCCCACAACTCAAGGGTGTCAATTTCTATTCCCTCTATTTTGTTTTTCTCTTTCTTTATTAATATTAACTCTTTCCTTTTAGCCCTTTCTAAGTCTTTCTCTCCCTCCTCATAATTCTAGCCCTCTAAATCATTACATATATACTCCTCTATTTGGTTTCCCAGTCCATTGTAGGTACTCCACTTTCTCTCCTATTACTCTACATTGCCTATTTGAGTTAAATATTCACTTCATTAAGTCTTATTTGGGCCCTCTTCTAACTTTTAGCAATATTACCATTATCCTTCTTCCTTTCTCACATCTTTCAATTCCTCCAGACCTAATCTTTTGCCTTCAAGGGAACATAGAAAGAAGCAAGAAAATAAAATAAGAAGAAAAAGTATCAAGTAGAAAACTTTACACACACACAGAACCACCAGCTAAATAAAACTCTAGAGCAGACAGAGAAGCTAATCAACTGAATAAATCCATCAAGAAAAAATGATGACTAGAGGGCAACAAAAAATAACAAACCACACTGAGAAACAGGAAAACATGGACCAATCCAATGAACAAACTAAAAACTAGGAACTGAAGCAGATCATAGAACAGCTAATCGAAGCTTTCCAAACAAATATTATGGACCAACTTAAAGAAGTGAAGGAAGACATTAAGAATATAAAGAAGACACTTGGAGAACTTACTGAAGAAAGTGTAAACACTCCCAAAAATATGGTGGTGGCCAATGGCACAATCCAAGAAATCAAAAAGACGTTGGATTCACATAGCAGCAGATTTCAACAGGCAGAAGAAAGAATTAGTAATGTGGAAGACAATACATCTGAAATCAAACAGATAGTAGAAAAAAAAACCGACAAAAAGATAGAAAAAAACCAGCAGGGACTTAGGGAGTTAACCGACAACATAAAACACTCAAACATACACATTATGGGCATCCCAGAAGGAGAAGAGAAGGGAAAGGGAACAGAAGGAGTGTTGAAGGAAATAATGGCTGAAAACTTCCCAACACTATTGAGAGAAATGGATGTACAGATCCAGGAAGCAAAGCACACCCCAAACAGTATAAATCCCAACAGGCCAACTCCAAGACATATCTTTGTCAAAATGTCCAATGATCAAGACAAAGAGAAATTACTCAAGGCAGCAAGAGAAAAGAGAACCATCACATACAAGGGAAGCACAATAAGATTAAGTGCTGATTTCTCAGCTGAAACCATGGAGGCAAGAAGACAGTGGTATGACATAGTCAAAATACTAAAAGAAAAAAACTTCCAGCCACGAATTCTCTACCCAGCAAAACTGGCATTCAAAAAT